>ONZH01015510.1:0-37944 GCA_900303285.1 Rhinella marina | reverse complement strand
TTTTTTAGTTGTTTTAGCTCAGTGATACAAATCCATTTCACACAGCTGCGTGGAACCATTCTGTCTGTCACAGTTCAGTACACTCACTACAATCCGTATTTTCTGTCCAAGTGACACTTTCTTTACATCACTTAATTAAACCAGACTGAACAAGTTTGTGGGTTTCAGTACACCAGGCCCATTTATTTATTTTTTTTATATAATACACTTATATACAGAAAATGTTGGACCCCAGGGCTAAGGGTCGAGGACGAGGGCGTGGGCGTGGGCATTCAATTACTGCAGGGGGCAGAGGCCGTGGTCCTGGGCAGGGTGAGACAGTACCTGCTGATGAGGGAGCAGGGGAACGCCGCAGAGCTACACTCCCTAGCTTCATGTCTCAACTTACAGGGACACGTGGTAGAGGACTGTTGAAACCACAACAGTGCGAACAGATGATGTTGTGGATTGTGGACAATGCTTCAAGTAATTTGTCCACCAGTCAGTCTTCAACGCAGTCCACCCACGTTACCCAAGGGAGCACTCCTCTGGCTCCTCCACCTCAACCTCATTCCCCCCAGTCTGCCCCCTCCCAGGAAATTTTGGAATGCGATCCGGCATACTCTGAGGAACTGTTTTCTGGACCCTTCCCAGAGTCACAAACCACTTCTCAGGTTGCTGCTGACCTCGTTCCCGATGCCCAAGTTTTCCAACTGTCACAGTCTGTGGGTGATGATGATGATGATGACAATGTTGAGTTAGTGGAAGAAGTTTGTAAAGAGGTGTCGGACGATGAGGAGACATGGTTGTCAGACAGTGGTGAAGTTGTTGTCAGGGCAGGAAGTCCGAGGGAGGAGCAGACTGAGGAATCGGAGGATGACGAGGTGACTGACCCAAGCTGGGTTGATATGCCGAGTGAAGACAGTGCTTCTGAGGCAGAGGCGAGTGCTGCACCAGAACAGGTTGTAAGAGGCAGTGGTGTGGCCAGAGGGAGAAGCAGGGCCAGAGCTGGTGCATCAGCAGCAACTGTTTCACGTAGTGAAGCTCCCGTGGCGAGGCCTAGATGTTCGCAAGTCTGGAGGTTCTTTAAAGAAAGTGAGGATGACCGACGGACTGTGGTGTGCAACCTGTGCCACACCAGGATCAGCAGGGGTGCCACCACTACTAGCCTAACCACCACCAGCATGCACAGGCATATGAGTGCTAAACACCCCACTCAATGGAACCAAGGCCGTTCACCACCTCCTGCGGGTCACACCACTGCTCCTTCCCCTGTGTCACTCGCTGCCTCTGCTAGTCAACCCCCTGCGTCACTCGCTGCCTCTGCTAGTCAACCCCCTGCCCAGGACCCCGGCACGAGCGCCTCCCGCCGGAAAACCACACCTTCGCCTCCACGATCCGCCACAGTGTCCACCAACGTGTCCCAGCGCAGCGTTCAGCTGTCTTTACAGCAGACGCTGGAGCGCAAGAGGAAATACAGTTCCACCCACCCACATGCCCAAGCCCTCAACGTCCACATCTCCAAATTGCTTAGCCTGGAGATGCTGCCCTATAGGCTGGTAGAGACCGAGGCCTTTCGCAATCTCATGGCGGTGGCTGCCCCTCGGTATTCGGTCCCCAGCCGCCACTATTTTTCCCGATGTGCCGTCCCAGCCCTACACCAGCACGTGTCACATAACATCATCCGTACCCTGACCAACGCTGTTTCTGAGAAGGTCCACCTAACCACGGACACGTGGACAAGTGCTGCCGGGCAGGGACACTATATCTCACTGACGGCACATTGGGTTAACTTGGTGGAGGCTGGGACCGAGAATGACCCTGGGGCCGCTCATGTACTGCCCACACCGAGGATTGCGGGGCCTACCTCGGTCACGGTCTCTCAGACGTACTATGCCTCCTCCTCCGACCCCTCCTCCTCCTCCACTGAATTACCATCCGTGGGCACGGCGCCTTCAGTCGGTAGCTCTAGGCGCAGCAGCAGTGCCGTGGGTAAGCGCCAGCAGGCGGTGCTCAAACTGCTGAGCTTAGGTGACAAAAGGCACACCGCCCAAGAGCTGTTACAGGGCATCACGGCGCAGACCGATGTGTGGCTGGCACCGCTGAACCTCAAGCCAGGCATGGTTGTGTGTGACAACGGGCGTAACCTGGTGGCGCTCTGCAACTCGGCAGACTGACACATGTGCCATGCCTGGCCCACGTGTTCAATCTAATAGTTCAGCGGTTCCTCAAGACATACCCCAATCTGTCTGATTTGCTCACAAGGTGCGCCGCATCTGTGCGCATTTCCGCAAGTCGACCACAGATGCTGCCACTCTCAGGGCAGCGCAGCGCCGCCTACAACTGCCCGCTCACCGACTGTTGTGCGACGTGCCCACAAGATGGAATTCGACATTAAACATGTTATCCACAGTTTACCAGCAGCGCAGAGCGATTGTAGACTGCCAGATGTCAACTTCCACCAGAACTGGTAGTCAGGTCAGTCAGATTCCTCAAGTCTACAATGAGGAGTGGACGTGGATGTCTGATATCTGCCAGGTGTTGAGCAACTTTGAGGAGTCAACACAGATGGTCAGCGGCGATGCCGCCATTATCAGCCTCACCATCCCGCTGCTTTGCCTGTTGAAAAACTCACTGCTCAGCATCAAGTCGGATGCTTTGCGCTTGTCACAAGAGACGGTGGAGGAAGATACGTCGCTTGATAGCCAGAGCACCCTCCGGTCTGTTTCTCAGCGCGTATCGGAGGAGGGGGATGAGGAAGAGGAGGAGAAAGTCGGCGAGACAGTAGAGGGTACCAGTGCTCAGTCCTTAACTCTTGAGCGTGTATGGGCTGAAGAGGAGGACTTGGAGGAGGAGGAGGAGGAAATGGAGAGTCAGGCCAGTGAGGAGAGGGAATTCTTGCGTTTTGGGACTCTGGCGCACATGGCAGACTTCATGATAGGCTGCCTATCCCGTGACCCTCGCGTTTGAAGAATTTTTTCCAACACCGATTACTGGGTGTTCACTCTCCTGGACCCACGGTACAAGCAGAACATTTCCACTCTCATCCCTGTAGAGGAAAGGAGTATGAGAGTGAATAGATATCAACAGGCCCTGGTGCACAAGCTGAAACAATTCTTCCCATCTGACGCCGCTAGCGGCAGAGGGCATGGTTCTGTGGGCCAAGTAGCGGGGGAGAGGAGGCGAGCAGGCAGCTTGTCCAGCACTGGCAGGGGAACGCTCTCCATGGCGTTTGCCAGTTTTATGTCACCCCAGCAAGACACTGTTACCTATCCCCAGTCTAGGCAGAGTAGGGGGAGCTGTACAGAAAGATGGTGAGGGAGTACCTAGCTGACAATACCAACGTCCTGGACCGATCACTCTGCTCCATACAACTACCGGGTTTCAAAGCTGGACACGTGGCCTGAACTGGCGCTGTACGCCTTGGAGGTGCTGGCCTGCCCTGCCGCTAGCGTGCTGTCAGAGCGGGTATTCAGTGCAGCTGGTGGAGTCATCACCAATAAGCGTACACGCCTGTCAACTGACAGCGCTGACAGGCTGATGCTTATTAAAATGAACAAAGCCTGGATTTCACCGGAATTTAAATCTCCTCCTGGGGAAAGCAGCTAAAGATTAACATTACTTATGTATCCGATTCCTCTTCACTACTACTCCTCCTACTCCTACTCCTCCATGTCGTCTTTGCCTAACGCTGACTAAAAAAAAAACGCCATTTTTTAGAGGTCCAACTGGTACTCTTTTACCACAATTTTTCAGGAGGGCCCCCTACAGGCCCTCTCTTCAAACAATTTTTCCGGAGGTCCACCTACAGGCCCTCTCTCCAAACAATTTTTCCGGAGGTCCACCTACAGGCCCTCTCTCCAAACAATTTTTCCGGATGTCCACCTACAGGCCCTCTCTCCAAACAATTTTTCCGGAGGTCCACCTACAGGCCCTCTCCCCAAACAATTTTTCCGGAGGTCCACCTACAGGCCCTCTCTCCAAACAATTTTTCCGGAGGTCCACCTACAGGCCCTCTCTCCAGTTCCAGTTTCCAGTTTTATTTGCGCAAACTGCGTAAATTTCTTTTTGGGATAGGTGTGAAAAATAATATTACCTGCGTATCTATATTGCCCAACATTGGGTACGGTAGCAACAAGAACAACAAACACATGCTGCCCACAGGGTTCCCCAAATTCCTGGTCCACAATGTCAAGGAGCTCGAGGTTCTGTTGATGAGCAACAAGTCCTTCTGTGCAGAAATCGCCCACAACGTCTCCTCAAAGAACCGAAAGACCATTGTGGAGAGAGCGGCAAAGCTCGCCATCAAAGTGACGAACCCCAACGCCAGACTGCGCAGCGAAGAGAACTAATAAATATCTCTGTGATTATTTGTGCTAAATAAAAGTTAAATAAACACACAAAAAAAATTGATCTGTTCCTGTGCCTGATCCACCCAAGTTGAATCTGTCCCATCATGAGAAAGTCCCCCCAAGGAGTCCCCACTGCAACTTGCTTCCCATACAACTAACTCACCCCCCAACACCTGTGTCTCGCCATTGTCCACCACCTCCTCAGACAACACTGGTAAATCCCCACTGTCAGCACACGGAGACAGCAAAAGGTCTTGCGAATTGGGGCAGAGAATGTTCTGGGGTAGCACATCAGAGAAGGGGTGATTACGGGGTTCCAGGGAGTACGTGACCACATGCAATCTCCATCCAAAAAGTCATACTGAGGCTCACCACCATGCTTTACACTGCAATCCTATTACTGAGGCTCACCACCATGCTTTACACTGCAATCTTATTGAAAGACAGACAATCAGGGGTTCACCGCCAGGTTGTCAGGCAGCATTTTTAAGTGGGTCACCATTACCGTGTCCCTGAAAATTGCCTTGGGGTCATCGCCAGACTATTTTTATGAAAGGCCATGGGGTTCTATACACACAGTGCTGACAGAAGCCCATCAGCCTTTCTAAACACAATTGAATCTGTCCCATCATGAAAGTCCCCCCAAGGAGTCCACAATGTAACTTGCTTCACTTTCAACTACCTCACCCCCCGACACCTGTGTCTCGCCATTGTCCACCATCTCCTCAGACAACACTGGTAAATCCCCACTGTCAGCACACGGAGACTGCAAAAGGTCTTGCGAATTGGGGCAGAGAATGTTCTGGGGTAGCACATCAGAGAAGGGGTAACTATGGGGTTCCAGGGAGTACGTGACCACATGCAATCTCCATCTAAAAAGTCATGCCACACTTGATCGAGCTCATAATTGACAATTGTACCGGTTGATGCTAAATTTTTAAGTTGGGGTCCTGCGTCGTCATTCTAACTACATCCGGCTGTTGTCACCACCACACACGCTAGCCCAGGGGGCACTCCTCTGGCTCTTTCAGCTCAACCTCCTTCCCTCCAGCCTGCCCCCCCACCTACAGGCCCTCTCTCCAAACAATTTTTCCGGAGGTCCACCTACAGACCCTCTCTCCAAACAATTTTTCCGGATAGCTGCCATATACGGTATTAAACTGAGTAGTATACATAGAACACATACCACACTTGATCTATACTGAACGTCACTTTTAAAAATACGTCATTTTCCTCTCTTTCTCTCATTTGTCTGGGTTGCAATTAAGCAGACCAAGTCTGCCTAATCTAATAGTTTCCGTGTAATTGCTCCATACTGCACGTCTTTTTCCTCTCTTTCTCTCTCTCCAAACTATTTTTCCGGATAGGTGCCGTATACGGTATTAAACTCAGAAGAATACATACCGTACAGGTTGATGCTACAGTTTTTCCAAATCCATCCGGCTGTTCTCACCACCACACACGCTAGCCCAGGGGGCACTCCTCTGGCTCTTCCAGCTCAACCTCCTTCCCCCCAGCCTGCCCCCACCTACAGGCCCTTTCTCCAAACAATTTACCCGGATAGGGGACGTATTAGATATTATACTGATTTTTGTTGGTTCCTCTTTTAATTGGCTCCTGACCTGTGATAGGCAGAGCATGGACACGTCCCCTTAGCTGCAGTAGAAAAGACACTCCCCTGGCCAGAGCAAGCTCTTTTTCCTTTTCCGTGTTCGAAAAATCCATGAAATATATGGTCCCAAGATAGGGGACGTATACGATTTTAAACTGAGAAGAATCGATACCACACATGCCCCACTAGGAGAATTTGGGGTAATGGTGGGATTAGGCAGCCTCAGAGGCATCCATGCATGCTGCCCCTGCTGTTTCCTGTCCATTTCCGTGGTGTTTCCATCATTTTCTGAGGTTTCCAGGTTTTCACCCAGCCTTCCCTAGGCAGAGCCTTGGTCCCTTGCAAAAAATGCTCGAGTCTCCCATTGACTTCAATGGGGTTCGTTATTCGAAACGAGCACCCGAGCATCGGGAAAAGTTCGACTCGAATAACGAGCACCCGAGCATTTTAGTGCTCGCTCATCTCTATTCTTAACCATCCGGAGCCCAGACACACCCGCGACCAGATCCGCAACCTTATCCTCCAGTAAACGACATTCCATCCGCACTGTATCAATCACATTACCCAAAAATTTAACCGAAGTAGCCTGACCCTCGGTCTTCTCAGGCGCCAATAGAATGCCGAAAACTGCAGCGACACGCTCCATAGTATGCAACAAAACAGAACACACTCTAGACCCTGCTGGCCCCAAAAACAAAAAATTGTCCAAATAATGCAATACAGAATTCCAACCGGATTCCTGCTTAACCACTAGAGATGAGCTAATCATTGAAAAAATTATTCGCCGAACATTTGCCGAACTTTTCCTAAAATTCGTGTATTCGACGAATAGATTCGTTGTAATTGCTTACAAAATATAAGTTATTATGTGCTATTAGCGAACATTCACTCACTAATAACGATCGTTTATTTACAAAATGTACGCAACTTCTTAGAAGACGTACGCATGAGTGTACAAATAGCTTACGAATCTCAGTGTACTATTGTCTAAGCGATTACGTAATACGCAGGCACGTACGAGGAGAGGCCGCGGCGTGCACTCCTCAGAGGCAGAGCGAATATTCGAGACACATATATGGTAAATAGTGCAAATACATTATTATAAGTATAATATAAACATTTTAAATATCACCTACCTAGTATGCTCACGGACATGTTTAAGTCTCTTTTCTTTTGACGCTTGTCATAGAACTGGAGCAGAGTCCCAAACTCAGTCGCAATTTGTAATCCACATAGGCAAAATTGTAATCCAAATGGGTAAAAAAAATAGCAGCAAAGGTTCCCTTTAAAAAAGCCCTCTTTCGAGGGGCTCCCCAAATAACCTGAAAAGGGGGAAAAAGGGATGAGGCGCACGTATGCGCAACTTGGATAAAAAAACTTTTTTTTGATGGGGGAGTCCTAACAATCCATGGCCATCTGGGTGAGGACAAACGCGGGGCAACAAAACTAAAAACAAGGGCCAACTAGTGCCTACCCTTCAGGATAAGTCCATGTTGTGGCTCCCATAAAAACTGCTGGAATTACTTAAAGGCCAGCAGGTCCTCCTCACTGCTGCCCTGGCTGCGGCAGCAGATCCCCGCTGACCTCTCAAGGATGGTCTTCTTGGTGTCAAGAAGGGCTGTCACACTGGCAAAGGCAGTGGTAACTTTGGCCCTGCCCATCACTCTGTAGTGGCCAGATCCTCCTGCCGGCATACCAGGTGACAGAATCTCCGGCTGTAATGGTAATGGTAACGGTCTTTCACGAGCGGCGGACTGTGTGGCCTGCAACTGCCATGGTCATGGCAGTTGGTAGTGGTACTGTACCACAGTTGGATGGTACACGAAAGTGTTTGTGGTCATCTGTCCCACATGAAGGATCGGTGGTATCGGTGGTGGTGGCGGCAAATCAGGAATCAGGGGTTCCAGCTGATCCTGACCTTGGGATTTCTCTTCAAATCTCAAGGTCACAAGCCTCTTCTGCGGCCTGGGCCTCCTCACTCCAGTCTTCCGGGGGCGCTGCAGGAGTAGGTGGTCGCTTTAAGATTTTCACCCCAGTAGCAAAGGGTCCTTGGAGGCTCTTCATGGGGGTATACTCCACGTAATCCCCTGCGTGGAGATTGTGGCGTACGGGCGGAAGATACAGCCGCTTAACCGAACGGCAATTAACATATAATTCCTCCCGTGTCTCCTCATCGCCGATGAAACCGACTCCCCGCTCCACGTTGAACCAAATAACGGTTCCCCTTCGGCGCTCCAGCTTAGGGTCACCGGACCATGGGTGCTCCAAAACTTGCACCACCCACTCCTCCACCAGCTTTTTATATTCCCAGAGGGTCTGGGCGTTCCGGGTGACAGCCTCAGGAACCATCAAATTCTGGCTTAAGGAGTAGTCCTTGCGCGGCGGAGCGGGAACTCCTGCCGCCTCTGCCTTGTCAGCCAGTGGAGTCACCACCTCAGCAGGCACCTCATCCGACTTCCTGTTGAGTTGTGAGAGATAGATCTCCGGTTCCTTCTCCTCATAGGGGTCATCTGCCCACAACATGCTTCACCAGTCAGGACCTCGCTGTCTCGCCGCCATCTTACTCTGCTGACTTGCCACGTCTTCCTCGCACGCAGGAGAAGTGGGCGGAACTACCAGGGAGGAGTCTGCATCGCTTAATAGAATTCGTACGCAACAGCATGTAGAGTAACTACCAGGGAGGAGTCTACGCAACAACGTATAGAGTAACTAAATTATACGTAGAATAGCGTATAATTTAGCGGACAAACTACGTATTCGGATTCGCTTCGCAGCTGAAAAATCCCAAGATTCAATACGAATCAAAGAATTGCTTCGCTCATCTCTATTAACCACCCACTCTAAAAATGAACTAAAGGTTTTGAACAACGAACAAGAAATTGCACAGCCCATGGGCAAACAACAATCAACATAAAATTGACCATCCCACTTAAACCCTAACAAGTGAAAACTACCTGGATGAATAGGCAGCAAATGGAACGCAGCCTCAATATCCGTTTTAACCAACAAAGCGCCTTGCCCAAAACGTCGAACCCACTTAACTACAGCGTCAAAAGAAGTATACGAGACCAAACATAGCTCCCGATCAATTCCGTCATTCACTGAGCTCCCCGCCGGATAAGATAAATGATGGATGAGCCGAAACTTGTTCGGCTCCTTCTTCGGAACCAAACCTAACGGGGACACACACAGCCCCAGCAATGGTGAATCCGAAAAGGGGCCCACCACCTGGCTGACCAACGCAGAAGCCAAATTCGGCTCACACACTCCGGATCCGACGGAATGACATGGAATGCGAAAACCCTCCGAAAAACCAACACGCAACGACTCCGCCGCCTCCCTATTTGGATATCTCTTTAGAAAGGGCAACATCTCATCCACCCTCACCAGAGTCAGCCCTCTTTTGAGCAGCCTCCAGTCTCTTTTCTTTACCCTGCTTGAAACCCTGAGAAAAACTATGGGCTTCCCTACAACCTGAACACTCGTGTTTAAAACGGCAGTCTGAAAGGAACTTGCAGTACCCTTCGTTATACTGCCAGCAGTATCCTTTTCTACCCCCGGGTGACGCCTCCGCTGCTGTAGCTCCTCCCAACGGCCCTCGAAAGGACTGAGATACCCCTTTTGGTGCGGCCATAAGCCGTATCCACAAACTAATGTCCTTGTGATCCCACTGTATACTGGGCCGAATCGCCTTCTGCTGACGAAACTGTTCGTCGTAGTGCAACCACGCAACCCCCCATAAACCCTGTAAGCCTCCCCTATGGAATCCATGTAACTAAAAGCGCGGAACAATGCTCCGGTGCCTTTTCCCCTACCATGCTTGCTAAAATCGCAAATGCCTACAACCAATTCATGAAGGTGCGAGGTATCAAGCGATAACGAAGTCCGCTCCTTCTCTTCCTTCTTACTCGCGTCCGGTTTTACCCGATCGAGACGAAACGGGAGTAATGAAAATATCTCTACGTATTCATCCTTCCAAATCTTCTCCCTAACTTCCGGCTTCAAATGGGCCCCCAGCGGCCTGTCAAAACAAATGTAATTCTCCCCTTTCGCAGCATCCGCTAACCGCACCATATCTACCCCACCTGACTTTTGAGCCCTCCCCAGCAGAAGGGGTCGCCACCACCACCGGCGCGACCGGCACTGCGACCGCCGCAGGAGCCGCTACCCCCGTAGAAGCCCTGCCATCCCCGCTCTCCTGGACTGCACCCGACAGCCCTACCGTAGCCAAATGGGCCCATACCGCCGTTGGTGCAGCAACAACCCCTTCACCCACGCGGGCCAACAATGCTGCCAAACATGATAAGAGTTCCTGGACGGTTCCCACATCCCCTGAAGCGCTAGATAACTCCTCCCCCAGGACCCCCCGGTCACCCCCGACGTCCGCTCACCTGGCTGTCCCTGGGAACAGACCCCAGCAGCGTCGCAGACCCAACCGCCGCAGCCGGCTCAGTCCAGGTTGCAGGTACCGCATCCACGCTGTCATCCGCATCTCCCGAGTCGATTCTCCACTCTCCTTCTTCAACTGACAGTCGTGGAGAGGACCCGCCCCTTGGTCCAACAGGGGCGGGGTCACATTCCTGGAGAACTTCGTGACAAGGCCCAGAATATGGTCGCAGTCAAATGTTCAGCACCTCAACAGCACCTGCCCCATCCCTCACAGCCGCAGGGAGCACATCTTCAGCAACCCTAAACGGGTTCACAGCCCCAGACCTTGCCAGTATGGGGGTGGAGCTCCAGTCTCTTCTCTGCTGTCCTGATCACGTGACTGCCGCCGGCTCACAGCAAGCCGTGGCGCAGATGGATCCCGTGCACGTGTCTTGTCATCATGGCAACCTCCCGGCCGGGAGGCCACTGCTCCTCCTGACACTCCGGCCCACAAAGTATTCCTCCCGGCATGGCTGCATAGCGTGGAAGCTCCTGATCCCCGCTGCTGTGCCGGAGTGTCCCGTATGGGGCTCCCAAGGTGCTGCCAAACCCTGGGGGTAACTTCGGGGCTCAAACGTTCACGGGGCGAGTCCTACGAGCGCTAGATCTGGGGACCTGAGCTGTCTCCCCCTGCAGAGCCACACTTAGGGACTCTTGCAGCCACTCGTGACTGCGGCTCTCAGCAACCGCCCTAAGCTCCGCCAACAACTGCTCAAGGGAAGATATGATGAGCAACCCGTACCTACAAGTTGCTCGCTCTTCTCAACTGCCACTAACAGCCCCTCTCCTTCCTTTCCCATGCCTTAAATATACGGCGGGAAAGATAGAACCTCTCATTTCCTGCCTAAAAGCCACCCCTTAGCTCTAAGCAATAATTAACCCTTACTATGCCTACCTTCCCCTATGTCAAACCGCATTTCGCAACGGCTGCGCCCTGCTTCTTTGCTATTCAGAACACTGCAAACAATAGAGCGTTCTCATAAAAAATGTAGAAATATGTTAAGAGATATATCAAGCAGCACAGGAGTGAGCATACTGTCTGATGCCCAAAAAGTTTGCCATAGGACCTAGCATTTTCTAGTTATGATCCTGCTTTGTCTTTACCCACAACCTCAGGCACTATTATTTGGCAGTATAGTATCTGGGCAGAAATCTCTGCAGTCGTCTGGGGGTTGTCATGGCAGGCTGGGCCAGATGATGTAAAAAAGGAAAGTAACTGTCTTCAATCAGTAAAGAAGTGCCACTGAATGTAATTATTGTGCATTCTGCTGTGAATGCATCTGATCGCAATTTTCTTTTGTATATTCTGTAGTTGTCGAGAAAATAAATTCTTAACTCACTGAAAAAAGTGCCATTTCAATAGGGGTTATCGAGCGACTCTCTTTTCCACCAAATATGGCATTGGGGGCAAAGTGGGACAGTTGCTGACAACCATCCAACACTTGGTGAGTGTCATACACAGGTCCTATTAATTAAGATAGGACATGTACCCAGTGATCATTGAATATGACTAGGGATGAGCGAACTTTTGAAAAGTTCGGTTCGGCGAACTTTCTTGAAGTTCGGATTCGTACGAACCGAACCTAAAACGAACCTTGCTATAACGGCTGAATAATTGCTTCTACAATAATGGGAGTCAGATAGGGTACAGTTTCGTTTACTTGCAGTTTCTATTACAATGAAAAAAGTGGAAAAAATCCAAGTGACTTCAACAACGGCGACGCAAAATATACGCATATTTGAGAATCTACACTAATGCGTACGCTAATGCGAACATTCCCGCACAAATAACGAACATACAGTCTAGCGTTGTCAAAGGTACGCTACTTAACTAAATGAATATGTACGAATTAGCGTACGCATACACTGCGTCTGCGAACATTCCTACACAAGTAACGAACATACAGTCTAGCGTTGTCAATGGTACGCTATGTAACTGAATATGTACGCATTAGCGTACTCATACACTGCGTCTACGAACATTCCTACTCAAGTAACGAACATACAGTCTAGAGTTGTCAAAGGTACGCTACTTAACTAAATGAATATGTACGCATTAGCGTACGCATACACTGCGTCTGCGAACATTCCTACTCAAGTAACGAACATACAGTGTAGCGTTGTCAATTGTACGCTACTTAACTGAATATGTACGAATTAGCGTACATTCTCAATAAATATGCGTATATTTTGCGTCGCCGTTATTTTAACCAGATTCGTTACGAACTTTGTCAAAATTCGGTTCGGTGACGAACCGAACTTTTGGGAAAGTTCGTAACGAATCTGGTTCGTTACGGTTTGGTTCGCTCATCCCTAAATATGACACACAAACATTTCTCAGTGTTGTATGTGACTCTTGGTATATGGAAAGTCAGGGAACCACTGTGCTAACCTAAGCATTCTTGACAGTTTTTTATGACAAAACCAGAATTTTATAAAAAAAAAAAAAACTTGTGTACAATAACAGAACCAAAGTTCAATATTAAATGGTCTCCTATACTTTTCATTCTGTTACAAACCTGTTCAGCATTTTTTGCCCACTTAGCATAATCCCTTTTTATGAAGAATCTGTTGCTTTTATTGGCATTAGGAATATATCCTCCCACGGACTCTCTTGTGTATGTTTTGTTTGGAAAAACGACAACACGGAACAGTTCTAAATGTGAATTCGATATTCCCATTTCATCAAAAGCAATATTGTCTCCAGATGGAGTTATGAAACGTACATTTCTTATAAACGTGTTTAGCTGAAAAGAATTGAAAAAAATTATGAGTTAATTATAGAATTACCATGTTGTATGCTGATCAAAGTGATATCTCAGAAGACTAAATCAAAAAAGTTGGGGTCAATAGTCAGTGGTCCCATATGTTTTCACCATCCTTGTTTGTTTAGAAATTTGAAAATTTCTTTATAAATAATTATACAACTACAGTTGGGAAAATCTTACAAGTTTAACTCAAAGTTATATGTGTTGACAATGCATATTGACAGAGCTTTCACAAGCATCCCTAAGGAACGCTACAGCAACATTGATAAGAGAAAAAAGTAGGGACTGCAAAGTTTTTACTTGTTTATGTGTGATGTTAATGGTTACATTTCAATGGTGATAGGAAGAAACAGTGATAACTCTTTCGTTAAAAAAAAATGTTGATCGAGCACCGTAATGCTCGGGTGCTCTGGCAGAACACTAGGTGGTGCTCGAGTGCTCGGCCGAGCACCCGAGTATAATGGAAGTCAATGGGAGAACACGAGCACTAAACCAGGAACCCCCTGCTCTGAAGAGGGGAGGGTGTCTGGTTCATAGGGAAAGGTCAGAAATGGTGGAAACACCACTGAAATGGTTTGGGAACAGCATGGGGAGGATGTCTGGATGCATCTTGGACACCGAAGTCGCTGCTGGGAACGATGTTGTCCGAGTATTAAGCCACTTTTACGGATTGACAAAAATACTCCCAAAAACCGAATATAACATCGATTTTAAAGGAAATATTGTTAGGAAACATATTTACTTGTACATAAAGCGCAAGTGCTGCCAAAAATTACAAGGAAGAGGCACTCCCATACAACCGGTATATCACATAAAGGAGGGCCTCATTCACATTGTGGTACAATTGTTCATGTCGTAGGACTCCTACACTGATAAAGCCTATGCACAAAGTGAAAGGGCTGACAAAAATTACAAGAAACAGGCAATCCAATACACCCTTTATTACACATAAAGGAGGGCATCAGACACACCCTAAATTATGATTGATGGCCTAAAGCTGACACTTAAAAACAATAAGGGTGACGTGCTGCTGCTGAGCTGACCGTCTAAAACATTATGGGCTCTGCATGGCCTCTGCGTGCACCATCAGCAGCACGCCCACTTCCCCGTCCCTTACTGCTCACCTTGCGCATAGTAAATGGTATATATGCAACTTTGTCACAAGTACAGTAATGCAGATTTTTATTAAGTGTATGATCAGAAAAATTTCACTGAATGTCAAATATTTAGAATGCGCAAACGTTATACAGCAGATGCAGCGCAGGTACTGTCACCTTGTTTAGCGGCAGAAAAATGACACCGGATGTCAGCTATATAGGAAACAGCAACATTATAATGCACAAGCAGCGCAGGTAATGTCGACTTGATTAACGGCAGAAAAAATGACACCGGATGTTAGCTATATAGAATACAGTAACGTTATAATGCACAAGCCGTGCAGGTAATGTCGACTTGATTAACGGCAGAAAAAATTACACCGGATGCCAGCTATATAGAATACAGTAACGTTATAATGCACAAGCCGCGCAGGTAATGTCGACTTGATTAACGGCAGAAAAAATGACACTGGATGTCAGCTATATAGGATACAGTTATAATGCACAAGCCGCGCAGGTGGTGTTAAGGTCAGGAAAACTTGCGTTATTTTTGCCCCAAAAGAAAAAAATATATTGCAGCCAGATGTAAAAATAGTCCTTAAAAGGACTTTTGGGTCCTTTCAACAGAACAACTAGCCCTGCCTAGCCAAATCCTATCTCTACACTATCTGTGCCTCCTTGCGCAAACATTCTACAATGTGTATGTATGTGTACAGATTTGTTAGGCTGCATAAGTATCAATCCTAAATCAAGGTACATATTCCACTAGAAGGTGTTTAAAACAGGTACAAACAAAATGTACCCAATAACTTCACTATTGCCTTGGATTCAGGAAACTCATCTGATTTAATACATTTATGGAAACACAAGTTAAAGCTTTTATAACAAACTGGTGATATTTTATTCAAGGTTTTTGCTGCTTCAAGGTTTTTTTTGCCAATTGGGGCGTTACCTCTGCTCCTAGAGGCTCTGTTGATTGACAGGACCAGGCAGAGAAGAAACACTCCATTCACCATAGCTTTTAAGGACCTTCAATGATGTCATGACCATGTGATCAGTCACATGATTTAGGAGGAGACAGGCTGTTTGTGTGATCCTAACCATGTGACTGATCACATGGTCATGAAATCATTGAAGGTCCTTAAAAGCTATGGTGAATGGAGTGTTTCTTCTCTGCCTGGTCCTGTCAATCAACAGAGCCTCTAGGAGCAGAGGTAACGCCCCTTGCACCTAGGAGCCTTATAAGCATAAAATAAAAGTTCATTTTATATAAAAATGGTGGCACCAGTAAATAAAACAGATATATATTTGGAATCAGGTGACATTAGCACATCTCTAATGTCAGCCTGATTCATACCGAAAAAACTGGTGACAGAAACCCTTTAAAATCAGGTGACATTGGCATATTGAGAATGTCATCCTGTTTAATAGGGACAAACTTGGTGACAGAAACCCTTTAAAAAGAATACACACAATGGGCTAAAGTGCTTGAATGTTGCTGAACATGTAAAAACATTACTGCTATGCTAAAATACAGCAAAGACACAATTATGCAAACATTTTAGTGCAATCAATTTCACATTTGCAAGCATAATAGGCTCAGATATACATTGGAGTCTCTCCTCATGGCTGTTTGGCATAAAACACTGGAACACATAGTCCAAAATTCAATCGTAATCCACGTGAGGTAATTTTGTAATCCAAACAGGTAACGTGTAATCCACATGGATAATATAAAATAGCAGCAAATAGAGAACCCTTTTTGCAAACGGATCTCCCAAATAACCTGAGAAGGGGGGAAAAGGAAAATAGGCGCACTTAGGCGCAACTGGCAGCTGGGAAACATGGCCATCTGGGTGAGAGTCAAACAGGGGGCAATAAAACAAGATAAACTATAAACAAGTGCCAACTAGCTCTCACCCGTCAAGTGCAGTCCATATTGTGGCTCCCATTGGTCCAGAGGTGCCCTTTAAATCAGCCGGACTGGCAGCCAGTAGAAGGGTTCCTCAGATGAGGGACCTGAAGTCCTCCTTGCTGGAACTGCTGCAGAATTACATTAGAGGATGTTCCTGCCTCCTGTAGGCCAGGCTGGCTGCCGTGGTTGAGCTCCACTGCCCTCTTCTGACAGAATTCGGACTTGACCAGGTGGTGGTCACACTTGTGAGCGCTGCAGCCACTTCCACCTTCACTTTTCCGGACACTCCTGCCAGGACAGCAGGGGTAAGGACTTCTGGCTGCAGCAGTTCAGGCAAGGCTGCACCCAAGGAAGAACCGCTAGCTCCCCTGGCTGCTGCTGACTTCATTTTCCATGATAGTTTGTACTGGATCACCGTGGACTGGAAAGTAAAAGATGATGTCGTCAGCTGACCCAGGTGAAAGGACTGTGGTGGTGGTGGTGGAAATCCAGGGATCAGAGGCTCCGGCTGTGGCTTCTCCCTGAAATGGAGGGTGCCATCTGATGACTCCTGTAGGCAGTGCACGCTTCCTGCGCCTGCTGGTTCCTCCGGCCAAACTTCTAGTGGTGATGCAGGTACCCGGGGCTTAGACAATAAGTTAACCCTGGTAGCAAAGGGGCCTTTCAGGGAGGCCATGAAGGTATAGTCTACCTGATCTCCCACATATAGGCTGTGATGGGCTTGGGGCAGGTATGCCGTTTCACAGACCTGCAGTCCACAAAGTACTCCTTGCCATCCTCATCGTCCACAAGGAAGCCACAACCTTACTCAACTGAAAACCATAGGACAGTTGCCTTACTCCATTCCAGTGTAGGGTCTCCCGGCCTCGGATGGTCCAGTACTTGGATGACCCAGTCCTCCACCGCATTCTTGCAGTCCCATAGGGTCTGGGTGTGGGCCGTCACTGATGCAGGCACAATGGGATTCTGCCGCATGGAAGGTGTTGTTGTTCTCCTCCTGGGCGGCGGAGTGGACGTTCCAGACGCCTCTGCCACACCAGGCGGCACAGGGAACGCCTCAGGAGCCGGTGGGATTCTCTTGGCCAATTGTGACACTCGCTACCAAACACCATCTCTCCCCACTTTGGTCGCAGTTGTTTTGCCATGCTGTGGTATTTTGTTCACCGCTGGCTTGAACTGGAGAGGAGGACGGAGTAATGAGGGAGGAGTCTTCCCTCCCTATATGTGCAAATAAATAGTTCACAGTGGGCCGGGCTGGTTTTTCGTTTTTCTGAGAGGGGCGTATCTTCACTTTCCCGCTCTTGAAGGGACGTATAGTCATTTTCTGCTTCAGGGGGCCGGGGGAAGAGGGGGCAAGAAGAATGCCTACGTAGCGTACGTAGCATTAGCGTTCAAAATTTTAAGAATATTTACGAATCATGCGAAGCGAATCTGAATAAATCCGGATTCGCTACGGAGTAGGAAAAATGGAGGATTCATAACAAATCTACGAAGCGGCGAATAGATTCTCTCATTCACTAATCCACCAGTGTGGGAACTCAGCCAAGCTGACAGAACAAAGTGCTTCTAAAGCCTGATGAGGTGCACAAACACATCAATAATAATAATCTTTATTTATATAGAATATATATTTTGCAGCACTTTACAATCAGGGGGTTCATGTACAGAGTTATAAATAACATAGTAACAAACAAGTCAACAATTAAAACAAGAAGAATGAGGGCCCCGCTTGCAAGAGTTTACAATCTATGAGGAGATAGAGGTGACACAGAAGGTAACAAGTGCTAGTTTTGTACAATGGTCCGGCCATCTTAACACAATAGGGCAGTAGATATAAAGCTGCATAAGCCAGCCACCAGACAATATTTGTAGTGTATTTGAGTTCATAGAGTGTGCATATTTGACAATAGATCAGGTTCAGAAGAATGATAATGGGGGGGGGGGGTGAATAAAGAATAGTTAGATTAGGGGATGTGATAGACCAAGGGGTGTTTTAGGGATGTTGTGATTTGTGCTTGGGTAGGGCATTCCAGAGAACTGGTGCAGCCTGGTAGAAGTCTTGGAGATGGGATTGATAGTTTTGGATTACGGTGGATGTTAGTGTCATATTGTCTGAATGGTTAGCATCTGGGAGATGCTAGATAGAAATGAGGGAGGTGATGTAGGGGGTGCAATAGTGGTTAGACAGATAGATGAGTCTGGCTACTGCATTAAGGATCGACTGGTGAAAGGAAAGACTGGTGTGTTTGTGACCAATTAGTAATAATTTACTGTAAACAAGACGGGAATGGATCAAGGTCACATTGACAGTTTATTTTATTTCCATAGTAAGAAAAAGGGTGTATTCTAGAGATGTTTTTGAAATAACCTGAGGCACAAGAGGTTGAATATACGGGGTGAAGGAAAGATCGTTATCAAACATAACACTGAGACAGCAGGTATGCTGATGCATTTAGCTGTCAGGAGGTTGTTTGTCACTTTGGTAAGGGCAGTGTCTGTAGAATGTAAGATGAGGAAACCAGATTGTAAAGGATTAATGAGAGAGTTAGTGAAGGCATAGCAGGTGAGATGAGAGTAGACCAGACAATCCAGGAGTTTAGAGATGAAGGGGAGATTAGAGACAGGTCTGTAATTAGTTGCACAGGGTGAGTGAAGTGAAAGTTTTTTTTTTAATAATGGGGTTATGACAAAAATTTTGAAAGAAGAGAGGAAGATAAGGACAAAGGAAAGTGAACCAGAGGAGATGCAGGGGGGAGGGGATTGATGACATTTAAAGGCTGGGAGCTAATTTCCTGTCAGATATTTTCTCTTTGAAGTACAGTGTAGGTGGCCAGATTTTCAGCACAGAGGTTTCTTGTAGGTGTCTGCACTTTTGGACTGAGGAGGGAGTGAAACGTGTCAGAGTTTGTTTGGCTTATTGGATATTGAGGAAATAAGGGTCAGGATATAGGGTTGTTTGGTGACGTGAAGGACCAAGTTATAAGTTATCAGCATAAAATTGTAATAGAGGAAATCTTGTGATGTGTATGGTTTTCTCCATAGGAGTTGGGTACTCCTGGAGCATCTCTGAATGTAGCAAGGTTGAAGTGTAAGCCAGGGTTGTGTTTAGAAGTTCCTACTTCATCCAGGGCGTTTCAGACAGTGTCATTAGAGTGTTTTGCAGAGTGGGGACAATGATTACTGTAGAGATTAAGTTTCTTAGTGTCAATGGCATGTAGATTTCTGATTGTGTGATAAGTAGGAGTGTGCTAAAATGGATGAGGTTTTGTGACGGACAGAGAAGGTTGTGGTCAGAGAGCAGAAGAGGACAGTTGGTAGTGTCAAAAACAGGGCAGAATCAGAAAAATACTTGGTCAAGTGATTTGCCGTCACCAATACATGTAAATATAAGCCCCTAAATCTGGTAATACCTTATTAAATAGAAATAAACCATAATTAAAAACAATAAAAATGAAATATAAAGAAAAAATAAGTTGTTAACTATGTCTGTGAGAAAATATCTTGTATCAAAAAATCTTGGATGTGTCTGGATGGACTTTTTTGACATAATATTTTTTTTATATATTTTCTCACAGTTATATTTCATTATTTATCATTTTTCTTTATATTTCATTATTATTGTATGCAATTTTGGTGTATTTTTTACTTTCATTACTGGACACACAAAGTTACCTTTGTGTGGCAAATATGCATTACACCAGAGTTACACTGAGCCATTGGCAAGCATAATATGGCATAATATTGTGATGTGCATCTATTTATTATTCATTATGTATTTTCTTGATCCAAATAATGGTCATAACATACTGCAAATGTGCTTGCGCATAAAGTTGTAGTGCACATGTATATTATGGTTACTAGTCTATGTTATTAGTGTGCTTCCATGATGTTGCGCACATGCATGTGGTCTCTGTCAACACTAATGTGTTTTTGTTTATGCATGCACAATAACAAGTATGCTGTGCAGTCTTTGTAATTAATATGTATGTGCAAGTTATTGAGCATTTGCCTATTATTCAAGCCTTGTTTTAGGCTTGATGATTCAAGCCTCTCTTTGATATGCTGTACAGGCAGATGTTTTTACTGATTATTGACTTCCTATATTCTAAACAAATAAATGCAATCCTTAAAACTAGAATACCCCTTTTTAAATAATGGACTGATAATGTTCTAATACTGCATAATCTGTTAATATTTTAATACTTTTGTTGAGGATGGCAGTAGCAAGAAAAAAAACCCAAAAAACTAAATACTGTAGCTTTTTGCTGTTGAAAACGAGGCAGAAAGAGTCCCAAATGCATCTAGCCTAACAGAGCCTGACTGCTGCCATTTCAGTATATCAATGATGAGCCTATAGGCCAACAAAATTCAGTTTAGTTACTGTATTCCCAAACGTCTGATGAGCCAGTAATGTTTTTTGATCAGTAATCCGAACTCTGCAAGTATAAGGATCCAAGTAAGTTTGACAAGGGCTAAATAGTGCTGGTTAGATGATGGACAATTTTATGTGCTATGGTAAGCACCAAACATGGTCCAAAGAAAGAATTCCAGTGAATCACCGATAGGGTGAAGGGTGCCCAAAGAAGCATCTGGGAAATTGTGAAAAAATGAATGCTAGCTATGCAGCATGCTGTAGGGACGTGTGTGAATGTGGCCAGACAGCAGTACATACTGTACCTCACATCCAGGGCCTCCTAGGTGATGTCTCCTCTGATGTAGATCTTCTCTCTCATCATCTTCTTCATTCGGCCCGAACAACTTTTCTCATTCGCCTCATCTCTGCAGAGTGTGACACACAGACATCTTAGCTTCCTCACATTTCTATCATCATCCCCCAACCTGGAGTCCCAACAGTGTTCTCCTGCTGCTCTCTGTGCCCCCCAAAACCTCCAAATACTATCCTGAAGAAAAATTAGTGCCCCCCATAGTAATAGTCCTACCAATAGTAATTCCATCATTAGTAACACTGCACCCTACGGTGACCCCAGCACTTATATTGCTCCCCAAGAGTGCTTCCATTAGTAGAAGAGTCCTTCAGTATTAATAATGCCCTCACAGAGCCCCCAGTAGTAATAAGGCCCCCTATTGTTCCCCCAGTGGTAATAAAGCTTTGTACAGACCCCTCAGTAGTAATAAGGCCCCCCATAGTGCTCTTAGTATGAATAAGGCAGATCTATAAGTCTCTTCTATAGAGCCTGCAGTAGTAGTAAGAACGCCCAATGTTCCCTGGATTTATAATACCCCTACAGTGCCCCCAGTATTTATATCACACCACCCTTACTGTTATAATGCTCACCCTGAAGTGCCCGCCTTTAGTGTCCTCAGAAATTATAATTCCTCAGCCCCTCCACCATACAGTCCCATGTAAATAAAGCTATTTCCCTCCCTCTGCAGTAGAGTCCTGTGTAAATAACATCACACCATCTTTCCAGCTCCCTCCAATATACAGTCCCATGTAAATAACATCATTCCCACCCATAGCCGTTATCAACATACAGTCCTATGTAAATAATATCATTCCCTCCGACAGCCACCTCCAACATTTAGTCCCATGTAAATAACATCACTCCATCCCACTCCAACTCACAGTCCCATGTAAATAACATAAACCTGCCCCAGCCATCTCCAACATGCAGTCCCATGTAAATAACATCACTCCACCCCACTCCAACTCACAGGCCCATGTAAATAACGTAAAACTGTCCAGCCACCTCCAACATGCAGCCCCCTGTAAATAACATCACTTTACCCCACTCCAACTCACAGTCCCATGTAAATAACATAATCCTGACCAAGTCACCTCCAACACACAGTCCCAAGACAACATCCCTCCCTTCTGCCCTAACATACAGTCCCAGTTAAATAAGCACAACTCCCAGCATCCCTCTGCTTCTCCCTTCACTTACCTCTTCTAATGTGCAGAGCTCACTGCAGCTTCTTCCCCACAATTCTCCTCTTCATTGCTCGTCCTCTCCTGTACTGGTCACATGACTGTGACATCATCGCAGGTCCTACATGTCTTGCAGTGCATTAGATTCAATTGTATTGCCGTCCTGAGGACATTCGGGGCCTGGGAGAAAACATCAGGGGCCAAGGCCCCGAATGTTTTAGCCTAGCAACGCCCCTGATTGTACTCATGGTTCTGATGCTCCCTGGGCCGTGCAATGATAAGAAGGGGTGCACCTGTTCTTTCCTTCAGGACACTCCCTGATGTCAGGGTTCTACTGCCTGATGGTGCTCAGGGGTGCCCTTGGTGTTCCATGAGGTGCTAGGCAGGGTTTCCTGAAACTCTCTCCTTTAAACAGACAGTTTAATCTCTCCTTTTCCAGTCTAAGGGGTGTTTTTTCTCTCTCTCTATCTCGATATAGGTATAACACCCTCTAGTCTCCTAGGATTCAGCATTTTTAGGAAAACATTTTTGGGCCTTTTATTACCCAGAAATACACCTATATTAGGTGTACTTCTGGTGCAGTAGTTAGCTGCGCTGCAATCTGCGACTTTTCCCACTCACGCCAGGTCTAAAAAAGTGGACGTGGTGTCAGCGGAGAAGGGGACGGCAGGTCCCTCTCATTCATCATTTTCAACGCCTGTTTTAGACATAGAAAATGGTCTAAATGTAAGCCAGCCAATCTCTTCATAACTTTGGCAAATCCACCGCCAGGTATAGAGGTTATTGAGACCGATGTCTTAAACACCAGCCTAAAAAAATGGCCTTTATTTCTTTGTTAATTGTTTAATGAATTTTTACTTTATCAACCCCTTCCCCTCCATAAGCTCTTGAATGCAATGACAGAAATAGTAAATCATGTTTCAGTGACATTTACATGTCTGACGGTGCATGTTTGACGGTGTTTACAAAAAATAGGGGAGATTTATCAAACTGGTATAAAGTAGAATCCAAAGTTGCCAAAAAGTTTACCTTATCAGATGGTGTTTAACCTCTTCATGACATCTGACATACTGTAATAGTATGTCATAGTGGCAAATGACTTGCTGCAATTTGATGTACTATTACGTCATGTCCGCCCGATCAGAGCAGGTACCTGGAAGTTACTGATAGCCAAGCCCCTGCTGTATCTGCCGGCATCGCTGTAAAAGCAGATGCCAGCTGATTAACCCCTTCTATGCTGCGGTCAGCACTGACCACGTCATAGATGGTGTTTGTGGCAGGTGAGGAATCCCATCAGGTCCCCGCGCTGTAGTGACGGGGACCCGATTGGTGAAAACGCATGGCATCGGGATCTGCCTTCTACAGAAGCCGAGGAAATCCAGCCCTAGGAAATGCATTACAATACAGAAGTATTGTAATGCATTGCAGAGGGGATCAGACCCGCAAAAGTTGAGGTCCCAAAGTGGGACATAAATAAAATAAATAAATTTAAAAAAAGTGTTTTTAATTATAAAAAATAAAGTTTCCATAAAAAAAGCCCCTTATCCCGGTTTTACAATAAAAAAATATTTAAAAAAGGAAAAAACACACATACTGAAAAAACATACATACTTAGGTATCGCCGCATGTGTAACGACCAGCACTATAAATATATCACATAATCTACCCTGTCAGATAAACACTGTAGAAAAATAAAATAAAAACAGTGCAAACTTACATCACAAAAAGTGATCAAAAAGCCATATGCACCCCAAAACGGTACCAATCAAACTGTCACCTCATCCCACAAGAAATGAGCCCGTACATAAGACAATCGCCCCAAAAATAAAAAACTATGGCTCTCAGAATATACAGACACTAAAACATCATTTTTTGTTTCAAAAATGCTTTTATTGTGTAAAACTTAAATTAAAAAAGTATACATATTAGGTATTGCGGCATCCTTAACAACCTGCTCTATAAAAATATCACATGACATGACAAAATAAAATAAAAAGAATGCAAGTACAAAACCAAGCAGTTAAAAAGGCATATGCCCCCCAGAATAGTACCAATCAAACCATCACCTCATCCCACAAAAAATGAGATCCTAATTAAGACAATCATCCAAAAAATAATAAAACTATGGCTCTCTAAAATAAAACCTGTGCCAAAAAAACATTTTTTTATCACCTTACATCACAAAAAGTGTAATACCAAGCGAATTTCATATGCACCCCAAAGAAAATTTCATATGCACCCCAACCGTCACCTCATCAAAAAAAGAGCCCCTACTTAAGACAATCAGCCAAAAAAAATAAAAAATACTATGGCTCTCAGAATATGGAGACACTAAAACATCTTTTTTTGTTTCAAAAATGCTTTTATTGTGTAAAACTTAAATAACTAAGAAAAAGTATACATATTAGGTATTGCCACATCCGTAACAACCTTCTCTATAAAACTATCACATGACCTATCCTGTGCCAATCAATTAATTTTGTGGTCACCTTGCCCTATAAAGTATAATATTGATTGATCAAAAAATCATATGTGCACAAAATTGGTACCAATAAAAATGTCAACTCTTCCTGCAAAAAACAAGCCCCTGCACAAGACGATTGGCAGAAAAAAAAATATGGCGTTCAGAAAATAGAGACACAAAAACATAATTGTTTTTCAAAAATGCTTTATTATGTAAAACTGAAATAAACAAACACATAAAGTAGACATATTTGATAATGTCACATCCGTAACAACCTGCTCTATAAAAATAGCACATGATCTAACCTCTGTACTCTGAACTCTGTAAAAACAAAAATGAAAACTGCACCAGAACAGCCATTTTTTTGTTACCTTGCCACGCAAAAAATGTAATGTAGAGCAATTAAAAACTATCACTTTATCCCGTAGTTTCCAAAATGGGGTCACTTTTTGGGAGTTTCTACTATAGGGGTGCATCAGGGGGGCTTCAAATGGGAGGCTGTGTCCAAAAACCAGTCCAGCAAAATCAGCCTTCCAAAAACCATACAGCGCTCCTTTTCTTCTGTGCCCTGCCACATGTGGGGTGTTTCTGTAAACTGCAGGATCAGGGTAATAGATATTGAGCTTTGTTTGGCTGTTAACCCTTGATGTGTTACAGAAAAAATGGATTAAAATGAAAAATCTGCCAAAAAAGTTAAATTTAGAAATTTCATCTTCGTTTTCTTTAAATTCTTGTGGAACACCAAAAGTGTTAACAAAGTTTGTAAAATCAGTTTTGAATAACTTGAGGGCAGTAGTTTCTAAAATGGGGTCATTTATGGGTGGTTTCTACTATGTAAGGGCTTGTTCACATCACTGTTAGGGATTCCGTTCTAACTTTCTGTTATAACATCGTTATAACGGAAAATAACGGAATCCCTAGGACGGAAATCAAAACGGATACCTTTAAGGCTACTTTCACACTAGCGTTTTAAAATTCCGGTATTGAGTTCCGTCATAGGGGCTCAATACCGGAATAAAACGCTTCAGTTTTGTCCCCATTCATTGTCAATGGGGACAAAACTGAACTGAAGACAACGGAATGCTCCTGAAAGCATTCCGTTCCGTCTTCAGACCGGAGAACAAACCGCAGCATGCTGCGGTTTGCTCTCCGGTCCAGGCATCCGCACCAAGACGGATCCGGAATGACCCCCAATGCAAGTCAATGGGGGTGGATCCGTCTGGTGTGACCATAATGGTAACCGGATCCGCCCTCCATTGACTTTCAATGGAGTCCATTACGGATCCGGGTACACATAGACACATACAGACATAAACATACACACACATAAAGACATACAAACACACATACATACTTACATGCTCCCCGGCAGGTCTTCGGAGCGTCAGGACGATTCCACCAGGCGCCCAGCAGAGGGCGCTGTGGGGAATCGTGACCTGTGTGAGCCGTCCTGACGCTCCGAAGACCTGCCGGGGAGCATGTAAGTATGTATGTGTGTTTGTATGTCTATATGTGTGTGTATGTTTATGTGTATGTATATGTATGTACTGTGTGACATGTGTGGGGCCGGAGCGCGGTTCCGGCTCCACACATGTCACTGCGGCAGGCCTGATCCGGCAGCACCCTTCACCTGCCGGATCAGGCCTGCCGCCAGTGTGAAAGTAGCTTAAGAGGCATTCCGTTTTGATCCGTCATAATAGAAGCCTATGGGAAAGCATAACGGATCCGTCTGGTTGCCGTTATGCTGGACGGAAAACAAAGTTCTGTCGACAATGATGTTATAATGGAAAGTGCGAACGGAATCCCTAACGGTGATGTGAATGAGCCCTAACCCTGACAAAGTGACTTCAGGAGGAACTGATCATATTGATATATACAGTTTTGTGGGAAAAGATTCAGTAAAACTGAAGCGTGGGAGGAAGCCGACACTGTTTCTATTTTGTCTGTCAATCCTGTGTGTGACCTTTAGCCATTTTTTGGGGTGCGTCCGGTATACTTCTATACTCTGCCTATACAAAAGGAGGAAGCAGAAGTGGCGGTGTAGGTGGAAGAGGCAGATGAGGCGGTGTAGGCAGAGGAGGTAGCCTTTTAAATTTTTTATTTTTCTTAATTTTTTTTTTCCCCAAAAAACATTGGGAAATAGCAAAGAGAAAGTGTGCTGGAGTATAACAATGGCTAGATGCAGCCGGTATTCCTCTCTACTCTGCCAATATAAGACTTTCTAATCTTGAGCCATGAGGTAGAGGTCTGAGTGGAGTAGGAGGTGGACATGGCAGTGCGGAAGAGGTAGATGAGGTGGATGTAGCGGTATGGGCAGAGGAGACGGAGGAGGTAGCCAACTAAATTTTTTTCTCTTAATTTTGTATTTTTTTTTCTTAAATTTCCTTTTTTTTTGTTTTTTTCCTATTTCCCAATGTTTTGGGGGTCCACAAACCAAAGAGAATGCACAAAGTGCGTTAGAGTATAACAATGGCTGGGTGCGACCGGAATACCTCTCTAATCTGCCAAGGTACGGACATGTCCTGTTTGATCCATGTCTGGTTCATTTTAATAGACGTGAGCTTGTCAGCGTTGGCTGTGTACATGCGGATGCGCCTGTCCGTGATCACACCCCCTGCTGTGCTAAACATGCGTTCGGACAATACACTTGCAGCAGGACAGGCTAGCACCTTCAAGGCATAAAGGGCAAGCTCACCATATTGCTGAAATGCTGCCTCCTGCTAAGACGGTCCGTATCAGATGGTGGTGCTGTATGTTGTGGCATGCTGACAAAGCTTTTCCACGTTTTGACGTTTTGGCCATGCTAACACTCCATTCTGAGGGGTTGGTGGTCCCCAGCTGCGTTGGCTACTTCCTCCTGCTCCTCCACCTTTGCCTCATGCTTCCACTGAGCCTCTGCTGTCAGGTGGGAACGCCATCAGTAGTGCGTCTACCAATGTGCGCTTGTACTCGTGCATCTTCAGATGCACACTCCAGTGATGGAAGTAAAGACAGCGCATTGTCCTTGTAGCGGGAATCCAGCAGGGTGGCCACCCAGTAATAAGCACTGGTTAGAATGAGGGCAACTAGGTGGTTGCTGCACAGGCATTGCAGCATGTAGTCGATCATGTGTGACAGGCAATGACAAGCTGTTTTAGTGGGAGGTGTATCGTCTGTGTCCTCTGTATATCACAGCCACACTCCAGTGATGCCCATAAGCTGATATGGGTGCCATCCTGCTGTGAATGCGGATCCTCCTCATCATCATCATCCTCCTCATCCTCCAACACTGTGCCCTGGCTGGAGAGTTGTATAACTGGCTGCTGTTGGTGCAGGAACCCACCCTCTGAGCCACCTGTGGACAACTGGCCTGATAACTGTGGGAATGATCCCTGTTCCTCCTCCTCTTCCTCCTCTGCCACATCCTCATCCATTATTACCCGAAGCGTTTTTCAAGGAGACATAGAAGTGGGATAGTAACACTGAGGACGGCATAATCTGCGCTGGCCATGTTGGTGGAGTACTTGAAACAGCGCAACACGGCACATGTTGGTGGTAAAGTGGTGCTATTCCACAAAGTGACTCATCTGTGCATGCTGCAGCTGAAACTCCACTATCGCCTGCTGCTGCTCGAGCAGCCTTTCCAGCATGTGCAAGGATTTCCACCTTGTGGGTATGTTGCATATGAGACGGTGGGCAGGAAGGCAGAAGTTGCGCTTCCGCGCGGACAAGGGAGCAGCAGAAGGGTGAGAATGCCGAAAGCGGGCACAGACGGCCCACACTTTCTGCACCAGCAGTGTAATTTTTAAGGAACCTCTGCATGTACCACCAAATTCAGCACATGCGCCAAGCAAGAGATATGTATCAAACCAGCTAGGCCCAGAGCTGCTACGAGATTTCGCCCGTTGTCGCACACCACCAGGCTGGGCTTGAGGTTTAGTGGCACCAACAACTCATCTGTCTGTTCTTCCATGCCGCCCACAGCTCCTGAGTGGTGTGGAGTTTTCCCCCCAAACATGAGTTTCAGAACAGCCTGCTGTTATTTCCCCCTGGCTGTGCTTAAGTTGGTGGTGCAGGTGTTGCATGAGGAGATGGTAGATGAGGAGATGGTAGAGGAGGAACAGAAGGAGGAAGCGGAGTAGGAGGAGGAGGCAACAGGAGGCACCGAGAAACGTCCAGCAATCCTCAGTGGTGGTAGGACATGCGCCAAACCGCTTTGCGCCTCGGGTCCAACTGCCACTACATTTACCAGTTGGCAGTTAGGGAGATATAACGTCCCTCCTCACTTTGAGGGGTGGTAGGTGGCCCTGTCGCTCCAGAGGAGGAAGAAGAGGCCGAGACTGCAGCAGAAGAGGGAGCAGGAGGAGCTTCAGATCTTTTGCAGGTTTTCAGGTTTCACAGTGTGCAATCCACCCATACCTTGTCGTCAGCACATTGTGTGAAGAACTGCCATGCCAGAGAACTCCTTTGAGCTGGCTCTGGTGTGCTCTGTCTCTCGGTGCATTGGACAGTAGAAGGCATACTGTGCTTTCAGCAGGGGACCGGGTGGAAGACGATGTAAAGGAACTGGAGGAACTGTCAGCCTTCCAATCTACTACTGCCTCTACTTGTTCTGGCCTCACCATTCGTAGAGTGGCCTACAAAATGACGCAGATCCTCCTGACGCCTGCATGAACCAGAAGAAGGTGTTTCATTTGGGCATGTCGCTGGCACAGATCGACAACGTCCTCTCCCTACAGCAGGAGCTCCACCACCACCAATACCAGCAGCTCCACAACCACGGCCAAGTCCCCTAGTTGATGCTCCTCTCACCAAATTGGCTGACAGACTAATCATTGTATTTTTGTGTCATGGGTGCAAATTAAGTGTTTTGCACCCCAAAAAATGGCTATAGGTCACAGACAGAATTAACAAACTGATTTGCTCTGCTATTACAGTAAAATGGATGGAACGGTGGACTTTTAAACCCCCAAAATGGCTTTGTGTCACCGACACAAATAACAGACAGATTTACTCTGCTATGACAGTAAGACAGATGCAATGGTGGACTTTGGAACTTTAAAAAATGGCTTTGTGTCACCGACAAAATTAACAGACTGATTAACTCACCGATTGCAGTTAGACGGATGAAAATGTGGTGTAATTAATAAAAAAAATTGATTTGTGTTACAAACACAATTAAAAGACTGAATAACTACTGTATTTCCGTTTTACAGGGGCAATTGAAGTGTTTTGAACCCCAAAAAATGGCTAAGTGTCACCTACACAATTAACTGCCCGCAGCAGCGTCCTGTCCCTACACTAGACAGAGCGTGATCCGGCATTTATACCTGCAGGGTCACATGGTGCATCAGCCAATGACAGCCATGCCAATAATAGTCATGACTGTGATGGCTTCCAAGTGCCCACAGCTTAAAGGGGTTCTCCGAGTTATATATATTGATGACCTATCCTCAGGATAGGTCATCAATATCAGATCGGCGGGAGTCCGACACCTGGCACCCCCGCCGATCAGCTGTTTGAAGAGAAGGCGTGCGCCCTATCAGCGTTGCCTCCTCTTCACTGTTTACATGCTGGCCGACACGGGGGTAGTGGTGAGTAGGTGTAATTACACCTAACTGCCCCATTCATTTCAATGGGAAGAATTGCTCCCATACAAGTCTATGGAGGCGATTCTTCCCATAGAAATGAAGGGGGCGGTGAGGTGTAATTACACCTACTCACCACTACCCCCATGTCGGGCAGCATGTAAACAGTGAAGGGGAGGCAGCGCTGATACGGTGCGCGCCTCCTCTTCAAACAGCTGATTGGCGGGGGTGCCAGGTGTCGGACCCCCGCCAATCTGATATTGATGACCTATCCTTAGGATAGGTCATCAATGTATATAACTCGGAGAACCCCTTTAAATGCTTGTTGATTGTTTGCGCTGCAGCCTTTCAACAAGCTTTATTTAAAATCCAAACATAGATTTTCACGCCAATGTCTGTGTTTGGGTTCGGGTACCGTAATGTTCGGTACGAATCCAAACAGTGCAGTCTGGGTTCTCTCATCCCTAGACTTGACACAAATTTCGAACTAGTATTTATCGTGTTTTAACTGTATATCCTTTGTATTGTAAGACATGTATTGTGTAAGACAGATTTCCCAGAGCTGAATTCAATTGATCATCTGTGAAAAGTATTGGAGAATGAAGTCCAATACATGGAGGCCCCACCACACAACTTACAGGACCAAATGAGTTATGCCACAAGCATCGCATCCCCTATCCATATAACAGAAAATAATGAGGTCATTTATCATTCAAGGTTGTGTTGTGTGTCACAGTTCAGGGGTATGTGCAGCCCTGAACTCAACCCCACCACTGACTCTGCCTACTTGCACGGCCCATCCTAGGCAACGGCGTACAACTTGTCGACAGTCCCTAGCCTAGGTACATGCTGGGGCGTACAGGGAGGGGGAACAATGGGAGAAAACAATAAACAAAGACAGAACACACACAATATAAGAAAGTCACCAAGCCAAAGTCAAACCAGGAAGTCACGTCAAAAACCAGGGGAACAAACAGGAGCAAAGTCAAAAACATGAGCCGAGGTCAAAGCCGAGAGGGAACGAAGTACAAAAGGATGAGACGAGGACAAAGTCAAATACACAGTAGTCACAGGAGTTCACAAATCGCAGGCAATGGTAGTAAGACCAATCACAGGCAACCTGTGGCCATCAGGCTGTCTGTTAAATAGGCCCACAGGTGGGTCATGTGACGTGGCCAGAGTCACATGATCCCAGTACTGACTCTCCGCAGGTGAGCGCTGGCCTATCCACGCCGGCGCTCACCTGCCCTGCCTGTATGTCACTAAGGGGCGGGCGTCCGCCAACAGGCCAGGAAGCTTAAACTGCCGAGTTTGCCTCGCCTTCTGCACACCAGTAGGGGGCGAACGTACGCTGGGAAGCGTATGCTGCCGGGTTCGCCTCACTCCCTGTACGCAAGTAGGGAGCAGGCATACGCCGGGAAGAGTACACTGTCAGGTAATTCCCGTCCTCTGATCTCCATGGGAACGGGGATGCCTGCCGCATTCTCATTCGGAGCTAGGCACGGGAGATCGGCAGCGCAGCAAGGATGAGGTGCGTTGCTGGCTCCCTGTGACATTGTGTCAGTTTTAAGTCTGGCTTTCCTTTGTGTGCCTGTGCTAAATTTCTGAACTGGGGCACCTTAATAATATATGTGGCGTGAGTGTGCAATAGCTGACATTAAGAAGTTATAATAGAACTTTTATTTTTGAAGTATGATTCCCCTAGCCTTCAAACGTTGAGTTCCTTTTTAGGCCTTGTCCATACAAAAAAAAACTGTTGGTGCACGATATGCAAGATAGCTGATTGAATTTGTACTCTAGGGTTCCAGTCTCCTGATCTGTGGAACCCCTTAACACCCATGAGTCCATTGGGATTTATAACTGATCGTTTTCAGTGTCCTGAGAGAGTAGTGTAAAGTGTCTACATAGCATTAATTTTTTTATCACCTGTTTTGGATTAATCCTTTGAATAAATGATCGCTGGTGTTTTCCACCTTTATAATCAGCCATGTACATATTGTTCAAGGCATGAGCAACAGCATAAACTGCAAGGTAGATATTGTATGTGGTCCGAAAGTTCTCAACATCATACTCTAAATTAGAAAGAGATTTTAGTGTATGTTTTTTATTGCACCAATATATGGCACTGAAGTTTTTATCAGATGGCACACAGTTAAAATGCTTAAGCCATACATTTTGAAGGATCTTGTTATTTGGGTAAGCTACAGGGCTGGCGTTTTCAAGCACTTCCTTTAGGCCAATAATGTTACCTTTCTGAGGAGCAAAGAAAAATGCTTCATTTAAAAAAAATAAAAGTTTTTCAGAAATGACAAAATTAGTAGCTATTATATCCTTTGAAAAGATTAAAGTTTTTGAGACACCTAATAGTTTATTTAATATACTGCCATATGATGTCAATGAAATATAAAAAATAATAACTCTTGATTTTGACCTTCTTATAAGATCTACATCAAAATCAGAAAGCATCTCAGAGATCTTATGGATATATTCCACACAAATTCTACTTTTTACACTTTCCTCCTTAAGATTTTCACTTGCTTTTCGAAGTTCAATTTCATCATTAGTCAATATGCCAATCCATGTCCAACCAAAGTACTTCAGTAACTCTATTATAGCTTTGTTCACAACATTTGGACCAAGTGCAGTGTGGTAAGAGAATGGAAAATTAATCCTGTTGTTAAAATGTTCTCCATAACTTATCTAAAAAACACATACAAATTAATTTACTAATGAAAATGCTCTCCATCTACAGTAGTTTAGAAATAATGACAGCAGCCTTTATCAGAATACAACAATTCTTCATTTGTATTTATTTTATATACATATTATTATTACCTGTGGTTATTAGAGATGAGAGAATTTCTCAAAAATTCAATTTAGATGGTTCGCCGAATTTCCCAAAAAGATTCAATCTGAATTTGTTTGTGACATGTTAAAAAACAGCTATTTCCGGGCTGCTGAGAACCTGTTTAGTGCTGTAGAAAACTGTACATTGCAAAAACATGCATAGGGAGTCCGCTGTGGTAGTGAAACAGAACTGTGAGTCAGTATGATACGCAGATGACAGGCGTCTTCCTTAGAATCACTTCACACTTCACTTATTTGGTCTGTTACGGGGCCAAAACTGACCAAATAACTCAGGTCAATTTTAGCGTCATGAAGAAGCACACTACTTTTACACCATCGTCAGCTGATTCCACATAGATTTCTACAGAACCTGTTCTGTTACACACTGAAACAAGTAGTGCCCCCATGAATGAGTGGTGAGTTGGCAAGAAAATGAGTCATCAACACAGTGGCCCAGTCACAGAGTGGTGGGGGTGGGAATTGCATGAGGAATCACATGAGTCGTCAACACAGTGGCCCAGTCACAGAGTGGTGAGGATGGGAATCGCATGAAAAATCGCATGAAAAGTCACACGAGTCGTCAACACAGTGGCCCAGTCACAGAGTGGTTGGAATCACATGAGTCGTCAACACAGTGCCCCAGTCACACAGTAGTGAGGGTGGGAATCGCATGAGTCGCCAACACAGTGGCCCAGTTACAGAGTGGTGAGGGTTGGAATTGCATGAGGAATCGCATGATTCGTCAACACAGTGGTCCAGTCACAGAGTGGTGAGGGTGGGAATCGAATGAGGAATTGCATGAGTCACCAACACAGTGGCTGAGTTACAGAGTGGTGAGGGTTGGAATCGTATAAGGAATCGCATGTGTTGTCAATAGAGATGAGTGAATTGAAGTTGACGAAGTGAAATTTGATCCGATTTCAGAAAAAATTAGATTCGTACCAAAGTCAAATTTTCTTGCGCTTCATGGTAACGAATCATATTTTTTTAAAATGGCTGCTGCATATGTTAGAACGAGGAACTAAGAACTATTGGAATGAGGGATCACCCACAATGCCATGAATGCAGCCAATCAGCAGCCAGCCACCCCCTGAGATGTTACAGTCCTATAAATAGCCTCAGCCATCTTGGTCTCTGCCATTTTCCAGTGTACTTAGTGCAGGGAGAGACGTGACAGGTGCTAGGGACAGTGTTTATCAAACACTTTATTTAACAAAAAAAAACAAAAAACGATTGAGCAGTTCAGGGAAAGATCATTCATAATGCAAGGAAAGGATAGAGAGGCATTATCCACACTATAGGGAGAGAGCAGGGACCAATAGGGGAGTGTATAATTACACCTTGCTGCACTAATTGGGGATCCAAATTGCTCTAATACTACTGATTTTAGGATGTTTGACTATATGAGGATTCATCAGTAATTCCAGTAATCCTTGCTTATTGGGGTGAATGTGCTGTGTGATACAACCAGTTTTGGGGTGTATTTCGATGAAAAATAACTATTTCCATTCACTATTTCTTATGTACGGAAAGTGTGGTTTGATACAGCCAGTTTTGGGGGTGTATTAATTGCAAATTTAAGAACATCTATTTGTCCTCCTGCGGTGAAATTACATTCTGATACAAACAGTTTTGGGGTGGATTAATTGCAATTTGGTGTGGTGAAATTACATTCTAATTAAGCGAGTTTTGGGGTGTTAATTACAAATATAAGTACGCCCATTCGCCCTTCTGCGGTGAAATTACATTCTGATACAGCCAGATTTGGGGTGTATTAATTAATTATTTAATTGTATTAGGGCATCAGACACACCCGTAAAAAATTATCATTGATGGCCTACTGCTGACACTCAAAAACAATAGGGGAGACATTCTGCTGCTGCACAGACCGTCCAAAAAATGTAGGAGTGACACTCTGCTGCCGAGCTGACCGTCCAAAAAATTTAAGGGACACATGCTGCTGCCACAGTCGCTGACGACTGTTTCTTTTTTCGCTATCCGTGCTGAGTCGGTCATTCCACTCTCGCTCTCCACGGTAATTCCATGTCCTATTGCGTTTATCTAAGTTGCTGCACTTAAAAAGCTCGAAGTTTGATCTTAGGATCGAGTTGGCTCTCTGCAGGGAGGTGAGCTACCACCTGTTGGAGCCCCTGCCTCTCAGCGCCTCCCCCATGCTGTTCGTTCTGTGTCCCGGGGGCCAGAATCGTTTACTTAAAAAATTTGAGTGTTCAAACCAAGCCGGGTCGACTGAATACTTGAGCTCTGAATAATGGAATGCTGCTGCCACCGTACTTTATCAAACTGTCCCAAATTTAAGTTTGACACTCTGCTGCTGAGCTGGCCGTAAAAAAAATTTAAGGGACACATGCTGCTGCCACCGTACTTTATCAAACTGTTCCAAATTTAAGGGTGACAAGCTGATGCCAAGCTTACCGTCCAAAAAAATTATATTGTTCATGTGACATTCTGCAGAAGAGCAGACCGGTAAAAATTTTCAAGTGTGACACGCTAATGCCAAGCTGACCGTCCAAAAAAATTATATTCTTCATGTGACATTCCGCAGAAGAGCAGACCATTAAAAATATTTAAATGTGACACGCTAATGCCGAGCTGAGCGTCCAAAAGAAGGATATTCTTCATGTGACATTCTGCTGCAGAGCAGAACGTTAAAAATTTTCAAGTGTGACACACTAATGTCGAGCTGACCATCCAAAAGAATGATATTCTTCATGTGACATTCTGCAGAAGAGCAGACCGTTAAAAATTTTCAAGTGTGACACGCTAATGCCGAGCTGACCGTGCAAAAGAATGATATTCTTGATGTGACATTCTGCAGAAGAGCAGACCGATAAAAATATTTAAGTGTGACACGCTAATGCCAAGCTGACCGTCAAAATAATAATATTCTTCATGTGACATTCTGCAGAAAAGCAGACCGGTAAAAATATTTGTGTGACACGCTAATGCCAAGCTGACCGTCGAAATAATGATATTCTTCATGTGACATTCTGCAGAAGAGCAGACCGATAAAAATATTTAAGTGTGACACGCTAATGCCAAGCTGACCGTCGAAATAATGATATTCTTCATGTGACATTCTGCAGAAGAGCAGACCGATAAAAATATTTAAGTGTGACACGCTAATGCCAAGCTGACCGTCGAAATAATGATATTCTTCATGTGACATTCTGCAGAAGAGCAGACCGGTAAAAATATTTAAGTGTGACACCCTAATGCCGAGTTGACCGTCCAAAAGAATGGTATTCTTCATGTGACATTCCGCAGAAAAGCAGACTGTTAAAAATTTTCAAGTGTGACACGCTAATGCCGAGTTGACCGTCCAAAAGAATGATATTCTTCATGTGACATTCCGCAGAAGAGCAGACCGATAAAAATATTTAAGTGTGACACACTAATGCCAAGCTGACCGTTGAAAAATGATATTCTTCATGTGACATTCTGCAGAAGAGCAAACCGATAAAAATATTTAAGAGTGACACACTAATGCCAAGCTGACCGTTGAAAAATGATATTCTTCATGTGACATTCTGCAGAAGAGCAGACTGATAAAATATTTAAGTGTGACACGCTAATGCCAAGCTGACATTATGGTTGAGTGCCTGCTGATGAGCTGACAGGCCCAAAAATTATGTTGCAGGCCCAGCTGGTGAGCTGAGCAGCTAACAAATTTGGGTGTAGGCCCAGCAGGTGGACTTCGAGGGCAGCCTAATAAGCTGTTTCATATGATGGAGGAAGTGGAGGAAGAGGACAAGAAGAGGAAGGGGTGCATGATAATTCAGTGTATTCAATACACTATAAAAGCCTGTTAAGCCGCTTTCCTCTGGTGGAATACAGAAGTCAGGGGCAATCCAGGCCTTGTTCATTTTGATAAGCGTCAACCTGTCAGCATTGTCAGTTGACAGGCGGATGTGCTTATCAGTAATTATGCCCCCAGCGGCACTAAATACCCGCTCAGACAAAACGCTGGCGGCAGGCCAGGCCAGCACCTCCAAGGCGTAGAGCGCGCGTTCGTGCCATGTGTCCAGCTTAGACACCCAATAATTACATGGCACAGAGGGATCGCTGAGGACGTTGACGTGGTCAGCTACGTACTCTTATACCATCTTCCAAAACTTTTCCCTCCTTGTCACACTAGGTCGCTCATCAGTGTGATGGTACTGGCGGGGTGTCATAAAACTGTCCGAGGCCTTGGAGAGTGTCGCCTTGCCTTTGTTGGAACTGCTGTGTGTTCCCCTCGTCTCCCCTCCTCGAGTGGCCAAGGAACTCTGCCGCCAGCGTTGTCAGATGGAAATTTGTGGAGCAATTTTTCGACAAGGGCTTTCTGGTATTGCAACATTTTACTTGTCCTCTCCACCACAGGAATGAGAGATGGGAAGTTCTCTTTGTAGCGGGGGTCGAGAAGGGTGAACAACCAGTAATCTGTGTTGCCTAATATGCGTATAACGTGCAGGTCAAGGGAAAGGCAGCCTAGCATGAAGTCAGCCATGTGTGCAAGAGTCCCAACAGACAAGGCTTCACTCTCCCCACCAGGAGCATGACTCTCAATATCCTCCTTGTCCTCTTCCTCCTCTTCAGCCCATCCACGCCGAAGAGATGGTGTAATGGCATTATCGCCGCTCACCACCAAGTTGCATAACACCTCACAGAGGTCAGACATCAATGCCCACTCGTCGCTTGTGAAGAGCAGAAGCTGACTAGAAAGGCGCCGACCGTGGTGCAGCTGGTATTCTACTACTGCTCTGTGCTGCTCACAAAGCCTGCTCAACATGTGGAAGGTGGAATTCCATCGCGTGCTCAGGTCGCACAGCAGTCAGTGAGCCGGCAACCACAAGCGCTGCTGCAGGGTTCCCAGGCTGGCTGAGGCTGTCAATGACTTGCGGAAATGGGCGCACAGGCGACGCACCTTCAGCAGTAGCTGAGACAAATTGGGGTCGGTTTTCAGAAACCGCTGAACCACTAAGTTGAATACATGTGGCCAGGCATGGTATGTGTGGGAGGTTGGCC
>ONZH01015509.1:0-24255 GCA_900303285.1 Rhinella marina | reverse complement strand
GGAGCCAAGCGGGTACAGTGCTCCTTTCGAGCACGTTCGCTCATCTCTAATCCCTAACAAGTCCATATTACTGATGAATGTGATATCACTAGCCTAGAAAGAGGTCATAGTGCTAACTGAAGTGCAGCAGTCTGTTCAAACAGCTGATCGTAGGGGTGTTGGGAGTCAGACCCTTACCAATCGGATATTGATTACCTATCCTGAGTGTACAGATGAAGCCGAGCAAAACTTGTAAGTAAAAAATGGCACTAAAAGGTTAACTAACTCTTTCAATGTATTTCAATGGCTTTTGTAACAAGGTGGCACAAGACAACACTATGCCTTATCAGAGTTACGTATCAGAGTTAATTTTAGGTCGGATACATCTGTAGGTCATCAGTATTAAACACTCTTACAACCCATTTAATCCATCCCCCACTGGCATCAAAAGCTCCACAGGTATTGTGATTATTAAGAGGCACACACATCTTAATAATTGTGAGGTATCTGTGCATGTCTCGCAATAAATGATAGATGCATAAACATGCTATATTTAGTAAGCAAGCAAATCTGGGTGAAAACCTGGAAACATCAGAAAATGATGGAAACACCACGGAAACGGACAGGAAACAGCAGGGGCAGCATGCATGGATGCCTCTGAGGCTGCCTAATCCCACCATTACCCCAAATTCTCCTGCAACAGCCTGGTGGTTACCCTCATGGCAATTGTGCTCACCCAGACCAAGAAAGGCGAGGCACATGCCCATCACATGTTAGGGAAGCACCCAACTAGGTGCAACGAAGGTCCATCACCCATGCCCATGCTGGCACTGCTCTCCTATCCCCAGCCACACGATGCAGGCATAAGCCTGACACAGCATGGCGGTGACACCAACAAGTGACCAAGTTATGGATGGTAATTTGAAGGAGGAGGAGGGGTTGGAGGAAGAGGCATAGTAAGTCTGAGAAACCGTGACTGAGGTAGGCCCCGCAATCCTCCAAGTAGGCAGTACATGAGCAGCCCCAGGGTCAGATTCGGTCAGAGTGACCGAGCTACACGACGGTAGCAGGTAGAGCACATAAAAAATTTTGCGTCGCCCTGTATGGCTGTGACTACACATTGACCGAGCTACACGACGGTAGCAGGTAGAGCACAGGAAAAATTTAGCGTGGCCCTGTATGGTTGTGATTACACATTGACCGAGCTACACGACGGTAGCAGGTAGAGCACAGGAAAAATTTAGCGTGGCCCTGTATGGCTGTGGCTGTCAATTTAGGTACGGTTGTCAACTATGAAACTGATCAAGTGGGGCATGTGTTGTATGTATTCTTCTCAGTTTAATACCGTATACGTCACCTATCCGGAAAAATAGTTTGGAGAGATAGAAAGAGAGGAAAAAGACGTATTTTTAAAAGTGACGATTAGTATAGATCAGTTAAAGAGAAAGAAAGGATTTTATGAAATGGATTTGTATCACTGAGAGCAAAAACACATATTTTTTTACGTGACGTGCAATATAGATCAATTACACAGAAACAACGGATTGTGGTCTGTGCAGACTGAGGTGCTGGACTGTAACTCACAGAATTGTTCCACTGAGTTGTATGAAATGGATTTGTATCACTGAGAGCAAAAGAACGTAATTTCTAATGTGACGTGTAGTATCGATCACTTGGAGAGAAAAAGTGGAATGTGCAGACTTGGGCTGCTATAGTGCAAACCACTATGGTGGTGACAACAGAGTGAGCGAGTGACACTGCGGGAGCAGGCGAACCAAATAAACATTTTTCGTGGCCCTGTATGGGTGCTGAAAACAGAGTGCCTGAGTTAGTATGCGTTAGCTGGTGAAGCACCCAAAAATTAAGCCTGACACAGCATGGCGGTTACACCACCAATGACTTTGTCTGACTAAGAATGCAGTGAAATGGCTTTTGTTGAGCCTCCAAAATTTTTTTTCTTTTCGGAGTACATAAAGTCGACCATCAGCAAAAATTTTTTTTTTTTTAAATGTCGGTACTTGCGCCTCCTGAAAAATTGTTTTGGACTGTCTGTTTCACGCTCCTGAAACATTATTTTACAGTGTCTGTAGTTGACACTGCGGAAAAATTGTTTGGAGAGAGGGCCTGTAGGTGGCCCTCCGGAAAAATTGTTTAGAGAGAGGGCCTGTAGGTGGCCCTCCGGAAAAATTGTTTGGAGAGAGGGCCTGTAGGTGGCCCTCCGGAAAAATTGTTTGGAGAGAGGGCCTGTAGGGGGCCCTCCGGAAAAATTGTCGTAAAAGAGTGCCAGTTGGCCCTCTAAAAAATTGCGTTTTGGGTCATCGTTAGGCAAAGACGACAAGGAGGAGGAGGAGTAAGAGGAGTAGAGAAGAGGAATCGGATACATAAGTAATGTTAATCTTTAGCTGCTTTCCCCCGGAGGAGATTTGAATTCCGGTGAAATCCAGGCTTTGTTTATTTTAATAAGCGTCAGCCTGTCAGCGCTGTCAGTTGACAGGCGTGTACGCTTATCGGTGATGACACCACCAGCTGCACTGAATACCCGCTCTGACAACACGCTAGCGGCAGGGCAGTCCAGCACCTCCAAGGCGTACAGCGCCAGTTCAGGCCACATGTCCAGCTTTGAAACCCAGTAGTTGTATGGAGCAGAGTGATCGGTCCAGACGTTGGTATGGTCAGCTAGGTACTCCCTCACCATCTTACTGTAAAGCTCACCCCTACTCTGCCGAGACTGGGGACAGGTGACAGTGTCTTGCTGGGGTGACATAAAACTGGCAAAGGCCTTGGAGAGTGTTCCCCTGCCAGTGCTGGACAAGCTGCCTGCTCGCCTACTCTCCCCCGCTACTTGGCCCACAGAAGCACGCCCTCTGCCGCTAGCAGTGTCAGATGGGAAGGATTGTTTCAGCTTGTGCACCAGGGCCTGTTGATATTGATTCACTCTCATACTCCTTTCCTCTACAGGGATGAGAGTGGAAAGGTTCTGCTTGTACCGTGGGTCCAGGAGAGTGAACACCCAGTAATCGGTGTTTGAAAAAGTTCTTCTAACGCGAGGGTCACGGGATAGGCAGCCTAACATGAAGTCTGCCATGTGCGCCAGAGTCCCAACACACAAGAATTCCCTCTCCTCACTGGCCTGACTTTCCATTTCCTCCTCCTCCTCCTCCAAGTCCTCCTCTTCAGCCCATACACGCTCAACAGTTAATAAGGACTGAGCACTGATACCCTCTTCAGTCTCGCCGACATTCTCCTCCTCTTCCTCCTCATCCTCATCCCCCTCCTCCGATACGCACTGAGAAACAGACCGGAGGGTGCTCTGACTATCAAGCGACGTATCTTCCCTGAGAGTGGCAGAATCTGTGGTCGACTTGCGGAAATGCGCACAGATGTGGCGCACCTTGGTGAGCAAATCAGACACATTGGGGTATGTCTTGAGGAACCGCTGAACTATTAGATTAAACATGTGGGCCAGGCATGGCACATGTGTCAGTCTGCCGAGTTGCAGAGCCGCCACCAGGTTACGCCCGTTGTCACACACAACCATGCCTGGCTTGAGGTTCAGCGGTGCCAGCCACCGATCGGTCTGCACCGTGATGCCCTGTAACAGCTCTTGGGCGGTGTGCCTTTTGTCACCTAAGCTCAGCAGTTTGAGCACCGCCTGCTGGTGCTTACCCACGGCACTGCTGCTGCGCCTAGAGCTACCGACTGAAGGCGCCGTGCAAACGGATGGTAATTCGGAGGAGGAGGTGGAGGAGAAGGAGGGGTCAGAGGAGGAGTCATAGTACGTCTGAGAGACCGTGACCGAGGTAGGCCCCGCAATCCTCGGTGTGGGCAGTACATGAACGGCCCCAGGGTCAGTCTCGGTCCCAGACTCCACCAAGTTAACCCAATGTGCCGTCAGTGATATATAGTGTCCCTGCCCGGCAGCACTTGTCCACGTGTCCGTGGATAGGTGGACCTTCTCAGAAACAGCATTGGTCAGGGCACGGATGATGTTCTGTGACACGTGCTGGTGTAGGGATTGGATGGCACATCGGGAAAAATAGTGGCGGCTGGGGACCGAATACCGAGGGGAAGCCACCGCCATGAGATTGCGAAAGTCCTCGGTCTCTACCAGCCTATAGGGCAGCATCTCCAGGCTCAGCAATTTGGAGATGTGGACGTTGAGGGCTTGGGCATGTGGGTGGGTGGAACTGTATTTCCTCTTGCGCTCCAGCGTCTGCTGTAAAGACAACTGAACGCTGCGCTGGGACACATTGGTGGACGCTGTGGAGGATCGTGGAGGCGAAGGTGTGGTTTTCCGGTGGGAGGCGCTCGTTCTGGGGTCCTGGGCAGGGGGTTGACTAGCAGAGGCAGCGAGTGACACAGGGGAAGGAGCAGTGGTGTGACCCGCAGGAGGTGAACCGCCTTGGTTCCATTGAGTGGGGTGTTTAGCACTCATATGCCTGCGCATGCTGGTGGTGGTTAGGCTAGTAGTGGTGGCACCCCTGCTGATCCTGGTGTGGCACAGGTTGCACACCACAGTCCATCGGTCATCCTCACTTTCTTTAAAGAACCTATAGACTTGCGAACATCTAGGCCTCGCCACGGGAACTTCACTACGTGCAACAGTTGCTGCTAATGCACCAGCTCTGTCCCTGGTTCTCCCTCTGGCCATACCACTGCCTCTTCCAACCTGTTCTGGTGCAGCACTCGCCTCTGCCTCAGAAGCACTGTCTTCACTTGGCTTATCAACCCAGCTTGGGTCAGTCACCTCGTCATCCTCCGATTCCTCAGTCTGTTCCCCCTCGGACTTCCTGCCCTGACAACAACTTCACCACTGTCTGACAACCGTGTCTCCTCATCGTCCAACACCTCTTTACACACTTTTTCCACTAAGTCAACAATGTCATTATCATCACCCACAGACTGCAACAGTTGGAAAACTTGGGCATCGGGAAAGAGGTCAGCAGCAACCTGAGAAGTGGTTTGTGACTCTGGGAAGGGTCCGGAAAACAGTTCCTCAGAGTATGCCGGATCGCATTCCAACTTTTCCTGGGAGGAGGCAGACTGGGGGGAAGGAGGTTGAGGTGGAGGAGCCAGAGGAGTGCTCCCTTGGGTAACGTGGGTGGACTGCGTGGAAGACTGACTGGTGGACAAATTACTTGAAGCATTGTCCGCAATCCACGAGATCAGCTGTTCGCACTGTTGTGGTTTCAACAGTCCTCTACCACGTGTCCCTGTAAGTTGAGACATGAAGCTAGGGAGTGTAGCTCTGCGGCGTTCCCCTGCTCCCTCATCAGCAGGTACTGTCTCACCCTGCCCAGGACCATGGCCTCTGCCCCCTGTAGTAATTGAATGCCCACGCCCATGCCCTCGTCCTCAACCCTTAGTCCTGGGGTTCAACATTTTCTGTATATAAGTGTATTATATAAAAAAAATAAATAAATGGGCCTGCTGTACTGAAACCCACAAACTTGTTCAATCTGAACAAGAAAATATATAGGTGGATAAGTTAGAGCAAAATTACGTATGTTATTACGTACCGTGCAGTATGGAGCAATTACACTGAAACTATTAGATTAGGCAGACTTAGTCTGCTTAAGTGCAACCCAGACAAATGTCGCACAGAGATTTTGTAATGTAGCTGAATCAGTGAGAGCAAAAGACCTTTGTTAATTACGTGACGTACAGTATAGAACACCTGGACAGAAAATACGGATTGATGTTTGTGGTGACTGGACAGCTGAACTGTGACACACAGAATGGTTCCACACAGCTGTATGAAATGGATTTGTATCACTGAGATATAACAATTAAAAAAAAAAAGGGTTATATATGGCGATAGCTGCACTACTAGTGCCAGCCAGCCAGGCCAGCCAGGAGACAAAAAAAATGTCTTGTAGCCCTTAGAAGGGCTGTTGTGTTCTTTGTGGGTGATTCCTGCCTAACAGAGAACTAAATGCAGGCCCTAACACTCTTCCTGAAACGCAGCAGCTCTATCCCTAACGACATCCAGACAGCATCTGAGCCGAGTACCGCGGGCAGTCACTAGTATATTCCAGGGTCACCTGATCAGGCCAGCCAACCCCTGCTATCGACATGTAAGGGCCCCACGTGATGCTGGGTGTACCGCAGAGTCTCCTGGCTTGTGATTGGCTGAGTTTATAGGCGCCAAAAATGCACAATGCGGAAGTTGCCATTTCCTCGAGCATGGCGAGATACTCGTCCCAGCAGCGAGCACTTACGAGTACCGTAATACTCGAACGAGCACCAAGCTCGGACGAGCATGCTCGCTCATCTCTAGTATTTACCCTTAGTGCATTCACATGGCCATATTTTTGGTCTCCACCGATCCACATTTTTTGAGAACCCATTCATTTCAATGGGGGCAAAAACATGTGGACAACACCATGTGCTGCCTGCATCTGAATGTCTGCTCCATGGCCCCACCAAAAATATAGAACCTGTTCTCTTCTTGTCTGATTTGCAGGGGAAATTCTCCATTGGCAATACAGGGTGGGCAATATACATTTATTGGCAATGCATGCAATATTAGGAGGGAGGTGGAAGGAGGATTATATACTGGCCCTACAGATTTATAAGGTCTGAAATAAGGCCAAGGGCTAAGCAAGAGTTGATTGATGGAATACTTAAAGGGGTATTCTCATCTTGGACAATGGGGGCATATCGCTAGGATATGCCCCTATTGTCCTATAGGTGCAGGTCCCGCCGCTGGGACCCGCACCTATATCGAGAACGGGGCCCCCGAAGTGAAGAAGTGCGCACCGCGCAAGCGCGGCCCGCTCTCCATTCACTTCTATGGGGCCGCCGCAAATCTCTGTCGGCTCCATAGAAATGAATGGGAGCGCACTGCGCATGCACAGTCACCGCTCCCATTCATTTCTATGGAGCCGACGGAGATAGCCGAGCCAGCGCTCGGCTATTTCCGGCGGCCCCATAGAAGTGAATGGAGAGCGGGCCGCTCTTGCGCGGTGCGCACTTCTTCACTTTGGGGGCCCTGTTCTTGTTATAGGTGCAGGTCCCAGCGGTGGGACCCGCACCTATAGGACAATGGGGGCATATCCTAGTGATATGCCCCCATTGTCCAAGATGAGAATACCCCTTTAAGTATTCCATCAATCAACTCTTGCTTAGTCCTTGGCCTTATTTCAGACCTTATAAATCTGTAGGGCCAGTATATAATCCTCCTTCCACCTCCCTCCTAATATTGCATGCATTGCCAATAAATGTATATTGCTGTATCACTAAAGCTTTTCATGGAAGAGTAAAGGGCAGCCCTAGATCCATGCTGTGGTTCTGGACAACAGCTGCACGATGGTAATTCATTAGGATTGGGAGATGTTGTAAATAAAAATGGTGCAATTGTTATTTTCTGCATTAAAACCATAATTAAAGTTTCTTCAAATTAAACCCTGAATCAGGAGTACTCTAGTATTTTTTTCTAAAGGTCCATAGACCTGGGACTGCCAAAATAATTAAAAAAATGTAAGGGGGACAAAACCAGTGGCATCAGTGCTCTGTGGAAAGGTTTTTTTTTTTTTCCTAAAAATAAGCTCCGCCTCAGGGACTAAAAACAATAAACATGTTTTGTGCTATATTTTCCATTAGCAACATGAATGGGCTTCATGTTAACTTAGGCTACTTTCACACTAGCATTTTATAATTCCGGTATTGAGTTACGTCATAGGGGCTCAATACCGGAATAAAACGCTTCAGTTTTGTCCCCATTCATTGTCAATGGGGACAAAACTGAACTGAAGACAACGGAATGCTCCTAAAAGCATTCTGTTCCATCTTCAGACCGTAGAGCAAACCGCAGCATGCTGTCCAGGCATTCGCACCAAGACGGATCCGTCATGACCCCCAATGAAAGTCAATGGGGACAGATCCATTCAGTGTGACACAATGGTAAACAGATCCATCACCTACACACACACATACAGACATATACACAGACAAATACACATCCATACTTACATGCTCCCGGCAGGTCTTCACAGCGCAGGAGGAGCAGGACGGTGCACACATAGGACGATTCCACCCGGCGCCCAGCAGAGGGCGCTGTGGGGAATTGTCCTATGCGTGCGCCGTCCTGCTCCTTCTGCGCTGTGGAGACCTGCCGGGAGCATGTAAGTATGTATGTGTATTTGTATGTGTATATATCTGTGTGTGTGTATATATGTACTGTGTGACATGTGTGGGGAGGGAGAGCGGTTCTGGCCCCACACATGTCCCTGCGGCAGCACGGATCCGGCGGCACCCTTCACCTGCTGGATCCGTGCTGCCGCTAATGTGAAAGTAGCCTTACTTAACTGATAATCAGGCCTCATCCACAAGACAGGGAAATACAGGGACTGAAATACATGAGCACCTCCCCCGCTTCTCTTATCTGAGCAGTGGCTGAGTGTACAGTATGTTCACAAAGGAGAGCTCCTTATCTCTATCTGTATCACACTCTATAAAGATACAACAATAGCTTCAAAGACAGTATCACACCTAATAGAGTTAGATACATAGGTCAGCAGAAAACTATCACACAAGTTAGGATTAGATACACAGTTCAGCAGAGAGTATCACCTCTAATAGAATTAGATACACAGCTCAGCAGACAGTATCACACTCTATACACATACATCTAATCGCTTCATAGACAGTATCACACATAATAGGAATAGATACACAGCTCAGAAGACAGTATCACACAAGGTAGGATTAGATACACAGTTCATCAGACAGTATCACACATGATAGGAATAGATACACAGTTCAGCAGACAGTATCACACATGATAGGATTAGATACACGAATACGCAGACAGTATCACACATGATAGGAATAGATACACAGTTCAGCAGACAGTATCACACATGTTAGGATTAGATACCCATCTTAGCAGACAGTATCACACGTGATAGGATTAGATACCCATCTTAGCAGACAGTATCACACATGATAGGATTAGATATACAGCTCAGCAGACAGTATCACACATGATAGGATTAGATACCCATCTTAGCAGACAGTATCACACATGATAGGATTAGATACACAGCTCAGCACAGTTTCACACATAATAGGATTAGATGCATAGTTTAGCAGACACTGTCACCCAGAATAGGATTAGATACACAGCTCAGCAGACAGTATCACACATTATAGGATTAGATACCCATCTTAGCACACAGTATCACACATGATATGATTAGATACACAGCTCAGCAGATAGTTTCACACTTGATAGGTTTAGATATGTAGTTTAGCAGACACTGTCAACCAGAATAGGATTAGATACACAGTTCAGCAGACAGTATCACACAAGATAGGATTAGATACCCATCTTAGCAGACAGTATCACACATGATAGGATTAGATACACAGCTCAGCAGACAGTTTCACACATGATTGGATTAGATACGTAGTTTAACAGACACTGTCACCCAGAATAGGATTAGATACACAGCTCAGCAGACAGTATCACACATGATAGGATTAGATACCCATCTTACCACACAGTATCACACATGATAAGATTAGATACACAGCTCAGCAGACAGTACCTATCTTAGCACACAGTATCACACATGATATGATTAGATACACAGCTCAGCAGACAGTATCACACATGATAGGATTAGATACCCATCTTACCACACAGTATCACACATGATAAGATTAGATACACAGCTCAGCAGACAGTATCACACATGATAGGATTAGATACCCATCTTAGCACACAGTATCACAGTATACTGACACCAAGTGTACTGTACCTAACACATAGCATACGGCATATAGACTTGTTGTAAACAATGGCAGAGGGCAAAATATATGATAATCATTGCACATAAAAAAAAAATCCTTTGGAGGGATTTGTTTAATGTATACAATATATTTTGCTATTTAGGTTAAATGTAAGAAGTGAATACCTTAAATTCAGGTATTAGCTAGTAAAACAATGCGCCACCTGGTGTCTGAAAGTTGTATTACAATTTATCCAATTTAGTTATAACGTCACTTCGTGACACACATCTCAGGACATGTTGAGATAAGTGATCAGTTAAGTGTGGACACATCTGTACATGCTGACATATTAATCCTTAACTTAAGGCTTCTTTCACACGACAGTATGTTTTGCGGGCTGCGATCCGCATATTTTGCGGATAGGATGCGGACCCATTCATTTTAATGGGTCAGCAAAAAAATAATGACAGCACACTGTGTGCTGTCCGCATCCGTATGTTCGTTCTGTAGCTCGCAAAAAAAATAGAACACGTCCTATTCTTGTCCGTTTTGCGGACAAGGATAGGCATTGTTACAATGGATCCGCAAAAAAAAACGGATGCCATACGGACGTCATCCATTTTTTTAGCAGATCCGCAATTTGCGGACCGCAAAACACAACATTCGTGTGAAAGAAGCCTAAATCTGATGAACATTGGATAGCCATGCTTTTAGACCATCGCTAACAAAGCAAAATGGGCAAAAAAGGGAACCATCCGTTTCCCCAATAGTAGTAGTAGCAAACCACAGTTCTCCCTTGTTTCCGGTAGGTGCCATATTATTATTGAGGACAAAGAGGACGATATTGTGGATTGAATGGTCAATCATCCTCTCAGTCACAGCAGGATCTCATACCATGCCTTCAAGTCAGGGCTCACTGCATTCCTTCAGCTCATTCTCTTTGCAGCCCCAGAGAAGCCTTTCACTGGCTTCATCTCTTTGTCATCACTGCTCACTTCTAGTGAAGTGTCTTATTTTTTCCTAAGAAGAAACAACACCTCATGCTATGGAAAAAACTAAGAGAGCCTTCCTCCTAAAGATAACAGTCAGCATTTGGACTACCATAATGAGAAGGTTCAGGCGAAGGTGGGGGACTCGATGCATTCTTGGTGGTGCCAGTAGGAGTATTGGCATGTTAAAAACCATAAACATATAATGTATGCCACTCACCCTGTTCAATAGAAATTCACTTTATTCAGCTCAATGCATGATGCAGGGAACTAGCGCTCAACAGATACAGCCAGTCTACAGCTGTTTTGCATTATCTGACGTTTTCTCACGACATTGTTTACTTAGCGCCACACTTAGGGTCACCACTTTCATTACCCCTAAAAGAAAGGAAAGGGGAAGTGAGAGAAAAAATACCCTCCCTCTGGCACCCCTCTTGCTGGATTACTTCCTAGGCACATGCCCTAGCTGTATATACAACATTGGTCCAGTGTGTTTTTTTGCTTTACTGAAGGCTGCTATTTGCTTTTCTTTTGGTTTAGCTATGGGTTAGCTAGGACTCTTAGTGGCCTTAGTGGCATGCATGATGATGTGTTTGTCCATATATGTGACCTGCCAGTCATTCTGACACACAGTAACTGTTGCACTACCAAAAAGGACTAGCTATGCATGTTGTAGCAATGCACAGTGATATTGTCTTGATGGTCACAGCACTCATCTATTCAGTGGCTAATCGTGGGTGCACATCTGGTTTAGACCCTTGCTTCCAAGCGTACGTGATTTAGACAGCACTCAAACGGTATGTTGCAAAATGTAAATTTTATTCTGCTGGACATAATGCACAACAAAGCAACCTTAAGGGCTATTTGGTGCCCTTCATCAGGCCAAGGATGTGTGCAGCAAAGTAAGCGCCGACCATGGTAGTAGCAATGCACAGTGATATACACCGAGATACATTTTCCCTAAAGTTTAAATGTATAGACCTGATTAAATGTGCTCCGTGACTATTTAATTTCTAACTAAGCAAATTTCTTAGAGAAATTAAGCAAAGCGACTAAATCATTTTTTTTAAACTTTGCTCGTCCCTACTTATTATATATTGCATCTGACTACTTTATTAACTTTTCACAATCATTTCATGTTCTTATATCATTCTAACAAGTAACAACATTTTGTTTCAATAAAGTATATTTTATTTTTATTTCCTTTATTCCATGGAATTTTGTGAAGTATTCTTTACTCTCAATACACTACTGTTGATTAAAATTATATTTAAACCAAGAACATTATTTGACTGCTCAATAGAAGTGGCAAAATAAGAGCATGTCAGGATAATTTAATTGTCTTTCTTTTAGCTGTACTTAGTGATAATTAGACTTTGAATATAATCATATACTTATTTAACATAATGTTGTTTAAGGGTTTCTGTGTTGAATGATGAATTAAGGTTGAATTTAAATCTTCAGGTTTACTCGTCTGCGTGTCATGTCTTAACTAGGTTTATGTACATCATTAGAGATGAGCGAGTAGTATTCGACCGAGCCGGTATTCGATCGAATACTACGCTATTCGTCATACTCGATTTCGATCGAGTATAACGGCGATGACGCACTTAAAATTCGTTTCCCCTCCCACCTTCCCTGGCGCTTTTTTTACACCAATCACTATGCAGGGGGGGTATGACAGGTCCTCGGAGCACGCTGGCATCGCGAGAACGGCGTCTACATGCATTGGCTGGAAAAACCATGTGACCTCGAATTATAAAAACTCAGCTCTTCCTGCTCGTTCGCATATGCTGCATGAACGTAGTCAGGGACAGAGGCCCGAGCAGGGAGAGACAGGCTTTAGCTGTATGAAAGTCAGGCAGGACCCCAAAAGTATATAACAGAAGCTCAGAATATCGCATTTACCACCATATATACCGGCTACCAGCGGACAGGAGAGTGATTGACAGCCCTTATCAGGGCTACTATACTGCACGGTATATAGCTTATTCTAACAATATACACTCTGCACAGAACTGCTGCTTTATTGAGGGATAGCTGCTGGAGTAGGGACAGAGAGAGGCATTAGTGGTGTATTAGCACCTATATACAAAACTATATTTGGCACTACTGTTGTGCGTTCTGTGTGCCAACAAAACCCTGTTATATACCTGGTGTGTATACGCACCATTTGACCTTCTGGCAGTATACGGCTGTATACGCCAAGTATTCTTCTAAAAAATAAAGTATATTTGGCACCACTGTTGTGCGTTCTGTGTGCCAGCAAAACCCTGTTAATATACCTGGTGCGTATAGGCATCTATTGACCTTCTGGCAGTATACGGCTGTATAGCCAAGTGTTCTCCTAAAAAATAAAGTATATTTGGCACCACTGTTGTGCGTTCTGTGTGCCATCAAAACTCTGCAAATATACCTGGTGCGTATAGGCATCTATTGACCTTCTGGCAGTATATGGCTGTATACGCCAAGTGTTTTAAAAAAAAAAAGTATATTTGGCACCACTGTTGTGCGTTCTGTGTGCCATCAAAACTCTGCAAATATACCTGGTGCGTATAGGCATCTATTGACCTTCTGGCAGTATACGGCTGTATAGCCAAGTGTTCTCCTAAAAAATAAAGTATATTTGGCACCACTGTTGTGCGTTCTGTGTGCCATCAAAACTCTGTTAATATACCTGGTGCGTATAGGCATCTATTGACCTTCTGGCAGTATATGGCTGTATACGCCAAGTGTTTAAAAAAAAAAGTATATTTGGCACCACTGTTGTGCGTTCTGTGTGCCAGCAAAACCCTGTTAATATACCTGGTGCGTATAGGCATCTATTGACCTTCTGGCTGTATACGGCTGTATAGCCAAGTGTTCTCCTAAAAAATAAAGTATATTTGGCACCACTGTTGTGCGTTCTGTGTGCCATCAGTTAAACGCCTGAAATGCGGAGGGCTAGCGCAAAGGGACGTGGACGGGGGCGCGGAAATGCTGGTGGGGGCACAAACCGCGTTGAAGCCAGTGGGGATACAATGCGTGCTGGTGAGGGGCAGCCAGCATTACGCTCATCCAGCATCCCTGCCTTTATGGGACAGTTAAGCAGGGGGCGGGTTACACCGCTGTTGAGGCCTGAGCAGCGTGAACAGGTGGTGCAATGGATAGCCGATAACGCTTCCACTCACTTGTCCACCACCCAGTCATCCACACAGTCTCACTCTGACCCTCCTTCCTCCCAACCTGGCCAACAGAGTCATCCCACCCTTGACCCCTCCCAGGAGCTCTTTTCGGGTCCTTTTCCAGATGTGCTGCAAGAATCCCAGGAGCTAGCAGAGGAATTTGTTTGTAGTGATGCCCAAACACTTGAGTATCCGCCATCTCCTGGTGATGTGGACCCGGAACCAGCATCTGTTATCATGAGCGATGATGATGATGAGACGCAGTTGCCATCAAGGGAGGCTGTTGGAATGTCCAGTGGGCAGGAGGAGGAGCAGAGTGAGGAAGTGGAAGAGGAGGTGGTGGTCGACGAAATGACCGACCCCACTTGGCCAGGGGTGATGTCCAGCGGGGAAAGCACTGGAGATGTGGTGGTCTGCGCATCACCGAAAAAGGCAGCAAGAGGCAGAGGGATGTCCAGAGGCAGAGGACAGTCCAGACAGAGAAGGCAGGCCACAGCCAGCAGGGCCGAAGCTCTTCCCGGCAGCAGGCAGTCGCGCGAAGCTCCCCCATCGAGGCCTCGTACTTCTGTGGTGTGGAGATTTTTTAATGTTTGCGCGGACGACAAACTGAGCGCGGTTTGCGCACTCTGCCACTGAAAACTGAGTAGGGGCTCTGAGAAGAGCAATCTGACCACCTCAGGCATGCGGCGTCACTTGGAAGTCAAGCACTGGGCTGAGTGGGAGAGAGCAAACGCAATACAACCTCCGCCCGGTCTTGCTGCCACTGCCTCTTCCCCTTTGTTGTGTGCTGCCACTGCAGTCCAGACCTTCAGCCAGGACACCTCCACATCTGCCTCTGCCTCGGCTACTTTGGGGTCTTCTCCTTCAGCCTCCCCTTCCCCCGCATCTTCGCCTGCACCTTCACACTCCTCGTCCCATCAACTGTCCATCTCGCAGGCGTTCGACCGCAGGCGGAAGTACGCCTCGAGTCACCCCCAAGCCCAAGCCTTAAACTGCCACATCCATTTGCCATTTCCTCCTCCTCCTCCTCCTCCTCCTTAACCGCCGTAGAATTGCTCCATTAAAAAAAAAAAGAAAAAATTATTATGGCTCAGCTCTTGGGCCTTAATACAATTTTTAAGAGGTCTCAGCTTTTGGGCCTTAATACAATTTTTAAGAGGTCTCAGCTCTTGGGCCTTAATACAATTTTTAAGAGGTCTCAGCTCTTGGGCCTTAATACAATTTTTAAGAGGTCTCAGCTCTTGGGCCTTAAAACAATTTTTAAGAGGTCTCACCTCTTGGGCCTACAAACAATTTTTAAGAGGTCTCACCTTTTGGGCCTTAATACAATTTTTAAGAGGTCTCACCTCTTGGGCCTTAATACAATTTTTAAGAGGTCTCAGCTCTTGGGCCTTAATACAATTTTTAAGAGGTCTCAGCTCTTGGGCCTTAATACAATTTTTAAGAGGTCTCAGCTCTTGGGCCTCCACACAATTTTTTAAAAGGTCTCACCTCTTGGGCCTCCACATAATTTTTCGAGGGCTCACCTCAAGGGCCTCCATATAATTTTTTCAAGGTCTCACCTCAAGCTAACTTTGCGCACTCATTAAAATATCTTCACAACAAGGACCTAAGAGCCCTCGATGGGAGAGCTTTGTGTGGGGGCCTGTTATAGGGAAGAGATGCGGCCCTGCGGGCTCTAGCCTGCCTTCTCCATAAGCCTCTGGCCACCCCACGGCCTCTTCCTGCCTTTTGCGGTCCTACGCATCCCTCAACATCCCCACTGCTTTACCTGCTAGACATGACACTGGGCCAGGTCGGGTCACTGACTTCGTCATACTCAACCACCTCCTCTTACACTGCCTCACTTTGCTCCTCCTCCGGCCCACCCGACATACCAACAGCCTCCCTTGCTGGCAACTGTGTCTCATCATCGTCCCTAATCATTTTACACTTAAGTGCCCGTTCCACACCACCATTAGCTAGAGATGGAGCTTGCTCCAGTGTTTGGGCATCAGAACAAACAAAATCCTCAGATAGCTCCGCCGATTCTTGCAGGACTGGCGAGGAGTCAAAATCAGGTAAGGGACCTGAGAAGAGCTCCTGGGAGTGGGCATGGGTGGGAACACTCGGTTGATAACATTGGGCAGGGTGGGAGGAAGGAGGGTCAGAGTGAGGTCCCTGCAGTTTCTGCAGGCTATTGACGAGACTGGACTTGACTGGGTGGTGGACAGATTTAACAAATCTAGAAGGAGAAGGAGGGGTTTGCCGAGCTGTCTGTAAGGGTTGCGGAAATCCTGACAGAACCAAGGCCAAAAACTTGGGTGGGGGTAGAAGGTTTGCCCGTCCCTGCCTCCACAACATTCACCCAGTGTGCTGTCAGGGAGATGTAGCATCCCCGGCCTCAAACGCTTGTCCAAGTGTTGGTGGTCAAATGGCCTTTTGCAGTAACCGTGTTACTCGGGCGTGGATGATGTTTTGGGACATGTGCTAGGGCAAGGCAGGGATGGCACAGAGGGAAAAATAGTGATGGCTAGGGACAGGATACTGATGGATGGCAGCCTCCATTAGGTTGCAGAAAGCTTTCATTTCTACAAGCCTAAATGGCAACATCTCAAGCGCCAACAATTTGGGCATTTTAAGGCTTCTGCATGTGTTTGAGTTGTTTTTACATTTTAAAGAAGACATGTCTGACCACATCTCACACACACAATGACAATTAGGGGTGGGGTTTATTTGCTTTCCCCCTTGCCTATGCCATCTGTGGTTGTCATAGGCAATGTGATTTTAAGGGGTGCAGAATTTTTTCTTCTTTTTTGTACAGTTTGGCTTGGGGTCCATGGCAATGTAGAGGAAAGAAGGTTTCCTTGTATTGTCTCACTTTACATAGAAGTTATATTGTGTTTGGAGTGTATTGTTGAGAGGCTGTGATAGTGGCGTAATAGTGCGACTTGGGCGTGTTATATGCACCCAGACATGCTTCCCCTGCTGTCCCAGTTGCATTCCAGCAGTGTTGGCATCATTTTCTGAGGTTTCAGGGTGGACTTGGTGACCTCCAAGTGGTCGAATTGATATTTCCAAGTGGCGAGCATTTTTTTCCCATAGACGATAATGGGATTCGATATCCGGTCGAATAGTCGAATAACGCGGTCTATTCGAATCGAAATTCGAACTTTCGAATATTTCACTACTCGCTCATCTCTATACATCATGTCTACTCTTAATTGTTATTGACAAAAGTATATCTTTCTTTTCAATTCAGAAAAGATAATTTAAAAAAAAGTACAGTACATTCAGTCCCCTTTACTCTATTTTTAACCAGAACAGTAAAGCCTTAAACAATGCAAAAGATTATGAATACTTTGAAGCAGATAAGTAATAGCTTTGAGTAAACTATGGAGCTTACAATTTATTGCTTGCATTATGTAGATGATGGTTGGAAATCTGCAAATAAAATTCTTGTTTCTAACTGTAGAAATTATAAAATGATATGGTAAAATTTCTGGATGTGAATAGGAGCAGTGCTACAGTAACCAATTAAGTCCAGTACTCAATGGACATAGCTGTTTAGTTCCAGCATCTACTGTACCTCCAGTGCAGGAGCTATTCCGAGATCTGTATATATTTTGTTATTATTTATTTTATCATTAATCTTCTACATATTAGTGTTCATTAAGAGTATACATCTAGGGAAGTTTATTCAGAAATATTTTTTGGTTTCTCATGTTGAATCTTTTCTATATCTTGTGGTCAAGTGTTTCTTATTGTCTAAGAAGTACAGTCTGGTCAACCAGAGTACCAGAGGATCCAGGAAAAAAAAAAACACTTGACACTGTATTTCTTTGATTCTAAACCTATTAAACTTTATTGATGATATATGGGTTGTGCCTCAAGAATAATTTCCTCTGGTGGGCCAAAGGAGCTCCAAATCTGACACTGACAGCATTTACTGTTCCAGTTCACTATTTGGATAATTTAATTATTGGATCATTATGAATTTGACGATAGCATTTATGGTTATGTTGTATATGTGTGAAATGGGAAAGGGATTTTTTTTTTTTATATCTTTTTCAAAACTGTATTCAAAGTGGGACTTGCTCCTGCGATATGTTTTACAGTGGATAGTGATTCTGATAGGCAGGATGTAACAGCAGCCTGGACCTGGTAATCATAGTGGCCTTCAGAAGGCCCCTGACTTAGTACTGTGTTTGTGGAGTGCTAATTATAGAACATATATAGCTCCCTCCCTCTGTTAAGATTCTGTTGTCGCTATTAACCATGGCATCTGAAGGTAAAGTGCTGGGATCAGAATTATTGCTTTTCCTAGCTGTATTATACAACTAGCACCCACAAGTATTAGAATATATAGATGTGCACTGCTGTAATCAGATGCTAAATCATCACATTATCACAATGAAGCTAGTCACTGTCAGGACCAGCAGTACTGTGGGTCTCCTTGCCTGCATTGCTGGTCCATCCACTTCTGTTATTTGATATATGTGCAGGGGAGCCGGTCTTGGTTTTCTGCCTGACTCCTCTGCCTTGCTGTTTTATGTTTTGTGTGTCATCAAGCAGGTGCTGGGCTCTGCCTCTTACCCTGTGTTCTATTTGTTGCCTGGTGTGGCTGTCAGTCTCCCTGCACCTATCTGGTATTAGGGCGGGAGCTCTGGCAGCATTTAAGTCTGACATTTCCACCCTTTAGTTGCCAGTGTTTGGTTTTTCCTGCACCAGCAAACTTCTGCATTTATTGCCTGCTGTTGATATCCTGCTGTGTTCTGACCTCACCTTCGTCTCATCCTTTCGTGCTTCGTGACCTCCTGTGATTGACCCCTGCTTCGTTCCTGGACTCCGTTCTGATATATATCCTCTGTACCGCATACCTCCTGGTTGACCTCGGCTAAGTATTAACCTCCGCTTGCTTTTGTTGTTGGCCGAACGTTTCTTCCCGGTGTACTCGGACTGTTGATTTCCTTGTGTTCTCTGTCGTAGTTTTTGTCTTAGGCCCCTCCTCCCTATTCAGGTTAGGGACCGCCGTCTGGTTGTCCGCTAGGGCCTAGCCTAGTTGAGGCAAGTAGGTAGGGACAGGGGATTTGGGGTGAGATAGGGGTTGCCCATATCCCCTGCCTGACAGTCACTTATTGTCTCCAGCTACAAGCTTCACCCACGAAGATGTTCCGTTCTATGGGCTGTATTATTCTTCGCTTGACTAGTGTTACCCAGGAATACGTTCTTTTTTTATAGACTATTCAAAAAAAACTTGAACATTGTAGCTTTATCACTGACTAGTAGAACAACCACAATTAGCTTTTATTTCCTGTTTTCTGTAGCTCAATCTGGTACTGAGGCATAAATGGAAAAAAGAATGAACAGTCTATTGTCATTATCATTAAAGGAGAAAAACTGAATAGTAACACATTGATATAGCTCTGTATTCATCTTCCTCGCTACTCTCTGCTTTTTAAAGGAGAGAGCAGTACTTTATTATTATTATTATTATTATTATTATTACACAATGAAGTCTGTAATAATGTGGCATTTCTCAGTTGACTCCTTTCCAATACGTCTACCCTAAAACAGACACACCCTACTGCACTGTCTATACAGACAATAATTGGAGGAAGCCAGTGTCTCTAATACGGCCAACCCAAGGAGATCTTTAACCCCTATGCACTCTGTGACATCCTATAAATCCTCAAAAGTGCAGGTAGTTAACTCTATGTGCAATAATAGTATGTCACAGCCAGTGGCGTACATAGAGAAATAAGGGCCCCACAGCAAGGATTAAACCAGCACCCCCCACACAGGACCAAAGGGACTTGCCTAAACCTTTTCAATGACCCTTGGGCCATTTTTCTACTACCTAACTTCCTAAAAGTTGTTCCTTTAGAGGGTAGAGTCCTGACCAAGTTTTCATGTCCAGTAGAAGAGGATATAATCCCAACTAAGACTGGGTCCCCTCTTGCTTACTTCCCTGACTGAGCCACACCCAAGTCCAACAGCAGGATTAAATAGAAATGCTGGACATGAGCATGCCTGAAATCCTGAACTGGAGCATGGGGAATAGGCACCCACCCAGCACATTGCCTGTTCCCAGTAAAAGCCAGACCCGGACTAGCTGGAACCATCTTCTCTAACTATTAAGGTGTTCACTGACTTCCTCAGTGAACACAGAGTTGCTGGCCTTTACCCCACCAAGGCTGGGCACCTTGGTGACACACTCCTGATGAACTGAACCTCTACTCAGAATGCTTCCTGCAGCTGGGTGACACGTATCGTCCCTCAAATACGGCACCTGTCACTGCCTCACATACCCTCCCCCCTCTGTTCAAACCTGTCGGGGTGAACACATGTCATGCAGTGGACTCTGGACAGAGCATCTGCATTCCCCTGCAGCATCCCTGCCCTGTGTTCCACTGTAAATTTGAAATTTTGCATGGAGAGGAACCATCTGGTAATGCATTCTCCTTACGGTTGCTCAGGTATCCTGCAATCTCTATTGCAAGGAAACAAGATAGTGAAGAACCATTGAGACACCAAATCCACACTGCAGGGTTTTAATATATGCACTATATTTAAAATTACATATTTTTTAAGTGCTATTTGTAATTTTACATTTTGCGATTATAATAAAACCTTGCAGTATGGATTTGGTGTCTCAGCGATGCTTCACTAATGTGGCTTGCTATCTTGTTTCTTTGCAATAGAGATTGCAGGATAGCTGAGCAGCCATAAGAAGAATTCATTCCCAGGGAACACTGATCAAACAAAGACAAGATATACAGCCCAGAGAAGTTTACATCTTCCTGGGTGAAACTGAAAGCTGGAGATACGGTAACTAACAATCTTCATTGTCATATTTTGCATCTGATTAGAGCTTGTTGGTTGGAAAATTAACGATTTTCCTTGGAAGGTGCAACACTAAATGTGAACTGTCCAAAAGACTTTATTTTCTTTGGTGCCCACAAGTGATAACATGAGCCCAGCTCCTGAGCATGCACCATTGCTGTGACATACTATTATGGTACATAGAGTAAACGCACATTGTAGGATTATAGGACGTCACAGAGTGCATAGTGGTTAAAAATTCCCTTTGCTTGGCCATAATAGAGACACTGGCTTCCTCCAAGTATTGTCTGTATAGACAGTGCAGTCAGGGGCTGGCTGGGCAGGGGGGCAGAGGGGCACATGCCCCCCGGGCCAGTTGATGTCCAGGGCCACTGTGGTCCCTCAACTCCTTTGTATCTGCATCCACTAGACACAGATACAACTGAGCCTGCAGTAGCACCGGCAGGACAAGGTAGCCATTGGTTCCCTGCCCGGCTGTTCCCACGACACATTGATGTGACATAGGCGGCACGATGACGTCATCACGCCACCTGCGATGTTCCTCAGGAGCAGACCCACCAGAAGAGGCGGGGTCTGCATTGTGGGACCATGCCACCACTGGGACAGGTGAGTACAAACTGCCCTAATGGCAGAAGAGGCGGGGTCTGCATTGTGGGCCCCTGACTCCTAATACTAATATTGACCCCTAATACCGACCACTAGTACTGATGCCTAACACTACTAACCCCTATCCCTAATACTGGCCCCTAACTCTAATACTGGTCCCAATGCTAATTCTACACCATACTAACCCCTAACTCTAATACTGATACCCAATCCTAAGGCTACATACACACGACCATATGTGTGTTGCGGTCTGCAGATCCGCAAAACATGGATACTGGCTGTGTGCGTTTCACATTTTGTGGAACACATGGCCGGCCCTATGATAGAAATGTCTATTCTTGTCTGCCATTGTGGACAAGAATAGGACATGCTCTATCTTTTTTGTGGGGCGCGGAACAGAACTACGAATGTGGACAGCACATGGTGTCCTGTCCACATCTTTTGTGGCCCCTTTGAAATGAATGGAAATATGGTTGTGTGAATGTACCCTAATGTTGACCCTAACCCCAATATAGGCCCCTAACTAATACTGACCCTAATCCTAATGCTGGCCCTAAGGGTGCATTCAGACAACTGTATTTCTGGGTCCGCATCCATTCCGCAATTTAGCATTTCAATGGGGTCACAAAAGATGCGGACAGCTGTCCACATTCGTAGTTCTGTGGCCCCTTAAAAAAAGATAGAACATGTCCTATTCTTGTCTGCAAACGCGGACAGGAATAGGCATTTCTATATGGGGCTGGCTCTGTGCATTCCGCAAAATCCAGAATGCACAAGGCCAGTATACATATTTTGCAATTTGCGGACTGCAAAACACTTACAGTTGTCTGAATGTAGCCTTAGCTTAATACTACACCTAACTCTAATACTGACCCCTAACCCCAATACTGGCCCTAATGTAAATACCAATCCTAACCCTAAAACCATAACCTTAACTACAATCCCCAATACCTCATACAGTGATCATAATATGACTGTCCACATATATCTGTACCCATTGCATCTTTTATACCTCTCACCTCACACATAGTATACACACAGAGTACTGATACATCAGGTACAAGGTACAATAGATGCTGTGTGTACGGATATATAGCATATAAAGCAGTGTACTCATATGTCAGCTACAAGGTATAATACATGCAGTGCAGGGGCGTAGCTAATACTGACTGGGCCCCACAGCAAATTTTTGTATGGGACCCTGCCAACTTAATGTACATACTCATACATGTGCTCACTGCATACATGGACAGACTCATACACACGTTCACCACGTACATGGATGCACTGATACATGCACTCACCACATATGTACATAGACGCACTCAACACAGTCACCACATACATAGACACACTCACCACATAGATGAATACACTCAAACACACACTCACCACTTACATGGATGCACTCATACATACACTCACCACATTCATAGACACACTTATACACACACTCACCACATTCATAGAAACACTTATACACGCACTCACCACATACATGGTTGCACTGATACACGCACGCAGTGGAGGATTAATTAGTAAATTACTATGGGGGGGTCAGATAACAGGACATATGGGGAGGGGGGACAGGCATCATACAACTCTGTGTGCAGAAGCAGCCAGCCTGCTCTACACTAGCTTCCTGCTGGTGGGTGGGGCCTGATCCCATGACATTCTACTATGGCTGGCAGCAGATATCATAGAAAGCTGCCAGCCAATAGAAAACAAAAAGCAGTACTGGCAAGTCCTGTGCCAGTACTGCAGATCCCAGAGTGAGAGCGGCCATAGGAGGAGGATACAACAATTGTACTCTGTCCCCACTCATCAAGGACCTTCGGTGGGCGGAGCTCCAGCGCTGCTGCTGTAAGTGGCATCCTCTTCTATAAAGTACAGCAGTACACAGGGGAAGCCTGTAGATATAATAAAAAGATTCAATACTGCTTTGGGGCCCCTTCTGAGCTTGGGCCCTGAAGCAGTCGCTTCCCCTGCTTCCCTGATTGCTACATCACTGATGCAGTCTGTTCAGGTATACAGTATACAAAGCAGTGTACTCATGTGAGATACAAGATGTAATTTATACCTCATACCACATATATGGTATCAGTACACTGCTGTATATACTATATATCTGTACGCAGTGCATCTATTATAACTCTTACCTCACATATCAGTACACTGCTGTGTATACTATATCTGTATATACTGCATGTATTATAAAAGTATAATAGATGCAGTGGGTACAGATATATATTATACACAGCAGTGTACTGATATGTGAGGTATAATAGATGCGCTATGTACAGATATATAGTATATTCATGTGTACTCATATTTGGAATACAAGTTGTAATTTTTACCTAGTACCGCACATATCAGTACACTGCTGTATATACTATGTATCTGTACACACTGCATCTATTATACCTCTTACTACATTACCATCAGCAACATGTGACTGATGATGTCACACCTTCTGTTACCCACTGCATTCTAGCTTCTACTGAGTATTATTATACAGTTTGTATACACTTACTCAGGGCACATATAAAGAGGCCATACATAAAGGCACATATAGAGGCACTGTACATAAAGGGGCACATATAAGAGGCACTGTACATAAAGGGGCACATAGAAGAGGCACTGTACATAAAGGGGGCACATAAGAAGAGGCACTGTACATAAAGGGGGCACATAGAAGAGCACTGTACATAAAGGGGGCACATAGAAGAGGCACTTACATAAAGGGCACATAGAGAGCACTGTACATTAAAGGGGCACATAGGAGAGGCACTGTACATAAAGGGCACATAGGAGAGGCACTGTACATAAAGGGGCACATAGAAGAGCACTGTACATAAAGGGCACATAGAAGAGGCACTGTACATAAAGGGGCACATAGAGAGGCACTGCACAAAAGGGCACATAGAAGAGCATTACATAAAGGGGCACATAGA
>ONZH01015508.1:0-13546 GCA_900303285.1 Rhinella marina | reverse complement strand
CACAGAATGGTTCCACACTGCTGTGTGCAATGGATTTGTATCACTGAGATAGAACAATAAAAAAAAACAGGGTTAGATATGGCGATAGCTGCACTACTAGTGCCAGCCAGCCAAGCCAGGAGACAAAAAAAAAATTCTTCTAGCCCTTAGAAGGGCTGTTGGGTTCTTTGTGGGTGATTCCTGCCTAACTGAGAACTAAATTCAGGCCCTAACACTGTCCCTGAAAGGCAGCAGCTCTATCCCTAACGACATCCAGACGGCATCTGAGCCAAGCGCCGCGGCCAGTCACTAGTATATTCCAGGGTCACCTGATCAGGCCAGCCAACCCCTGCTATCGACATGTAAGGGCCCCACGTGATGCTGGGTGTACTGTAGAGTCTCCTGGCTTGTGATTGGCTGTGTTTATAGGCGCCAAAAAAGCACGATGCGGGAGTTGCCATTTCCTCGAGTATGGCGAGATACTCGCCCGAGCTGCGAGTACTTACGAGTACCCTAATACTCGAACGAGCACCAAGCTCGGACGAGTATGCTCGCTCATCTCTAATGTTAAACTTACCGGCCTATAGTTTCCAGGCTCTGTTTTTGGACCCTTTTTGAATATTGGCACCACATTTGCTATGTGCCAATCCTGTGGAACACCCCCTGTCAGTAGAGTCCTTAAATATCAGAAATTATGGTGTGGTTATGTCATTACTTAATTCTCTTAGGATACGGGGGTGTATGCCATCCGGTCCTGGCGATTTGTCTATTTTAATCTTTTTAAGACGTCGCTGTACTTCTTCCTAGGTCAGACAGGGCACTTTTAATGGGGAATTTACTTTTATATTCTGCATTTCATCTGACAGTTTATTTTCTTCAGTGAATACAGTGGAGGAAAAAATATTTAGTAGCTTTGCTTTCTCCTCATCACTCTCTGCCCCCTCATTACTCTGTAAGGGGCCGACACCTTCAGGTTTATACTTTTTACCATTTATATAATTAAAGAACATTTTAGGGTTAGTTTTACTCTCTTTGGCAATTAATCTCTCGGTCTTTAGTTTGGCTGCTTTTAGAACATCTGGCTAGCCAGGAATCAGCTCATTCAAAGGAGGGAGGGCATGTCTGTCCTAAACTGTCGAGATTACTCGATCTTGGACAGTCCAGACATCGATGGAGAAGAAGACTCACACCTTCTGTTTCCACTCTCCCCTGTTTGAATCTGTGTGCATCACTAGCCTTGCTGGCTGGATGTAGCTTCGTCTTGCCAGCTTCCGAAGTACTAAAAAGTACTAGTGTGCGGAATCTAACAAGGCCCCCGGGTTTTCACCAGAGCCCGCTGCAAGGCAGGTTGGATTTGTGCGGCCGGAGATTTGCAGGTCGCGTTGCCATATGAAAGCAGTGGTATCAGCAGAGGACCGGATCACCAGCAGGCTAGCAGAGACGAGGAGCGAACTGAAGTCTGGATATACAGGAACCAAACAGGAGACGACTGAAGAGCTGGAGTACACTGGGGAAAAGACCTGATACTCTGGCATTGGTCAGGTGCACAGAGCTGCCTTAAATAGGCCTCTGGATGAGGATCAGGTGCTGGACTGATGACAGTTAGACAGAAGGTGTAGAAGCTGCAGTACTGGCTGCCAGACCCTTGAAGGGGCGAGTGCACCAGCTACTGCAGAGTCTGCCAAAAGTGGCTGCTGGAATCACAGCAGCGTACGCTTGTATAGAGGATACATCAGCGACCGCTGAGGGGGGGGCGGCCTCGCTGACGGGGTGAGTGTAGCGGCAGAACATAAAAATAAACAACAAAAAAAGGGTGATATGTTGCCAAACCAATGTTTAGCATAACCATAGAAAGGCCTGTGCAGCTTATAATAATTTCTGTCAAAACTGGCCCCAAGTTGTGCCTCCCCAACAACTGGGGTGTACCTCACCAGCGAGGTCTGTTACTCAGTTTGAGAACTGGTTTATGCAGTTGCTGTTTTTGCAGTTACAAAGTCTTTATATTGATAGCGTTAATACTCAGGCTTTTAATTATTTAATTTGCAGATTATATCAATTCATGGGGCGGTAATATATGTCATCTTACCATCAAATGAGTGGCTCACAAAAAAAAAAAAAAAGTAAGAACAAAAAATTCAGAAACTCCCAAAATATAAGCAGCTACTTTTCACAGGCTGCTGGTGGTTCTGCAACCACTGAAACTATAACTGGCCTGTGTGAAGAGATAACTAAAATACCTTGTACTGCTACAGTTACTGAAAGGTCTCAGTCGTTTATGGAGGTGGTTAGTACCCACAATGAAACATGTAGATTCAGTCCTAGCATTGAAGAAGTGTAGCTATGTAGTGCCAGCATATCTGAAGTACATGAAACATTAGAAATTGAAGAAACTGGCACTGTGTGTATAGAACAGCATACTTCCCAACCGCCCGGATCCAGCGGGACAGTCCCGGATTGCAGTGGCTGTCCCGATATCCCAGTACAGGGGAGGTATGTCCTGGTCTCTGTCAGCTGTCTCTGCGTCCATAGGATGCAAAGACAGTTGCCTGTTGCAAGAAGAAGCAGACAGCCGGAATCGGAATCTTCTTGCATCCCCCCCCCATCCCCGTCCCCCATGCATCTCTCCGTACCTTCTGCTATCTGTGCCTCATGTCTGAATGGGGGGGCGGGGCCGGCCGTCAGTCAGCATTGGCTCCGTCCCCTCTAGACAAGAGAAGAAGATGCTGATGCTGCTAGGAAAAAGGTAAGTATAAGGTTTTTATTTTTTTTTACTTTCTGTGAGGGGACTGCACTGTGTTTATTATCCCTGTACTGTGACATCACTGTGTTTATTATCCCAGTACTGTGACATCACTGTGTTTATTATCCCTGTACTGTGACATCGCTGTGTTTATTATCCCTGTACTGTGACATCGCTGTGTTAATTATCCCTGTACTGTTACATCACTGTGTTTACTATCTCTGTACTGTGACATCACTGTGTTTATTATCCCTGTACTGTGACATCACTGTGTTTATTATCCCTGTACGGTGACATCACTGAGTTTATTATCCCTGTAGGGTGACATCACTGTGTTTATTATCCCTGTACTGTGACATCACTGTGTTTATTATCCTGTACTGTGACATCACTGTGTTTATTATCCCTGTACTGTGACATCACTGTGTTTATTATCCCTGTACGTTGACATCACTGTGTTTATTATCCCTGTACTGTAACATCACTGTGTTTATTATCTCTGACATCACTGTGTTTATTATCCCCGTGCAGTAAGGGGACTGGGTGAGATTAGCTTATAGTGGGCGGAGTTAGGGGCATGGCCTAGTGCTGAAAAAATTTGCCGTGGCGCGCTATGCGTGCCGCACAATATATCCCTCTTTGTCTCTTTACAAAGTTGGGAGGTATGGAACAGTGGTGACAAACCTATGGTATGGGTACCAGAGACGGCACTCAGAGCCCTCTCTGTTGGCACCCGCACCCTGGAAAAAATCTATGGTGTACCAATATGCCTTACACTTTTCCTGCCATTCATCAGCACAAGGCGCACTATGAACAGCACAGACAGCACATTGAATGTAGGCAGGCTATTATAGCTAAATACAAAGAAAAAAAGAGGGGTTTTCAGTCAGCACATCCCAATGCGCAGGTGCACGTTGCTATGGCTGATCGCAATGAAAAGGAAAATACATACAATGCAACAGCACACTGCTAACCAGATAAAGCACAAAATGCCATAGAGATATGAAGTATTCTGGAGCTAATGCTATGCTTGTTTGGTAAATTAGAGATTCTTGGCAAATATATTTTGTACAAAATTATCTGGGCCCATTCACCAAATCGTCCAGGTGAGCTCTGTAGAACGGGAACCTAACACTATTTCCTACCTGGTCAACCTTGGCTTTCATATAATCAGGGGGTGTTTGGTTCCACATGCATGCTGGGTCCCTTCTGCCTTTTGCCATTTGTAGTGCTTCAAAGGCCTCAACTAATACAGGGATGCAGGTACCAAGCATGCATGCCGAGTCCACTTGGCTTTATAGTTACACTAGTTAAAATCAGCCTATGGAGCAGGCGGGGCTAGTCAGGAGTGCATGACCAAATGGAGTAGCCACACCTCCAGTACAAACTTACAAAGAAAAAAAGAGGGGTTTTCAGTCAGCACATCCCAATGCGCAGGTGCACGTTGCTTTGGCTGATTGCAATGAAAAGGAAAATACATACAATGCAACAGCACACTGCTAACCAGATAAAGCACAAAATGCCATAGAGATATAAAGTATTCTGGAGCTAATGCTATGCTTGTTTGGTAAAGCAGTGTGCAGACTGAAAACTCCTCTTTTTTTCTTTGTAAGTTTGTACTGGAGGTGTGGCTACTCCATTTGGTCATGCACTCCTGACTAGCCCCGCCTGCTCCATAGGCTGATTTTAACTAGTGTAACTATAAAGCCGAGTGGACTCGGCATGCATGCTTGGTACCTGCATCCCTGTATTAGTGGAGGCCTTTGAAGCACTACAAATGGCAAAAGGCAGAAGGGACCCAGCATGTATGTGGAACCAAACACCCCCTGATTATATGGAAGCCAAGGTTGGCACATAACAGGTAGGAAATAGTGTTAGGTTCCAGTTCTACAGAGATCACCTGGACGATTTGGTGAACGGGCCCAGATAATTTTGTACAAAATATATTTGCCAAGAATCTCTAATTTACCAAACAAGCATAGCATTAGCTCCAGAATACTTCATATCTCTATGGCATTTTGTGCTTTATCTGGTTAGCAGTGTGCTGTTGCATTGTATGTATTTTCCTTTTCACTGCACTTAGCCATAGCAACGTGCACCTGCGCATTGGGATGTGCTGACTGAAAACCCCTCTTTTTTTCTTTGTAAGTTTGTACTGGAGGTGTGGCTACTCCATTTGGTCATGCACTCCTGACTAGCCCCGCCTGCTCTATAGGCTGATTTTAACTAGTGTAACTATAAAGCCGAGTGGACTCGGCATGCATGCTTGGTACCTGCATCCCTGTATTAGTGGAGGCCTTTGAAGCACTACAAATGGCAAAAGGCAGAAGGGCACCAGCATGCATGTGGAACCAAACACCCCCTGATTATATGGAAGCCAAGGTTGGCACATAACAGGTAGGAAAAAGTGTTAGGTTCCCGTTCTACAGAGATCACCTGGACGATTTGGTGAATGGGCCCAGATAATTTTGTACAAAAAAATATTTGCCAAGAATCTCTAATTTACCAAACAAGCTCCAGAATACTTCATATCTCTATGGCATTTTGTGCTTTATCTGGTTAGCAGTGTGTTATTGCATTGTATTTATTTTCCTTATTATAGCTAAATGATAAAGTACATGGAAGATGTACTACATCGGACTGTAGTATTCAGGATAAATTGCCATGTTGGCACTTTGCGATAAATAAGCGGGTTGTGGGTTGCAGTTTGGGCACTCGGTCGCTAAAAGGTTTACCATCACTGGTAAAGAACATACTTTACTTGGAGAAATGTATGTTACATATAGGGGACATTTTCCCATTACAATTACAGATTCCAATGTAAAAAAATGTATTCTTGCTAATGGCCCCTGCAGACTAAAAGGGCCATTTCCCAGAGATAATGATGAACATCACAGGTGTTTCTCTGAGAAGTACTATGAAAGAATTACAAAAGCAGGCCATAAGATTTCAGTCATGTGGTTATGCTACTCTCTAAAGCTAAATGTTGCTTATTGCGAGGCATGCTGGTTATTTGGTGATTTGAACCAGCATGGGCTAAAGGAATCCAAAAATGATAAAGGCTTTCAGCCAAAATATAAATTCATGAGGCTTCTCAAGCTCAGATGGATGCTTGTATTGTGTATGCTCGATGGAGGAGAAAAAAAAACAGATGACAATAGATAAGGATACTGAAAAACAAGTTTTAAAAGAGAAAAACTTTTGGGGACAAGTCCTTCAAACAATAACCATAGCAATGTCTAATCTAACTTTCTGTGGTCATATAGAAAAAGTAGGACAGAGTAGTAATGGCAACTCTCAATTGTAGAGCTCAGGGGACAGCTAAATACCTAAGCCCCAAAATACAAAATGAAATAATAGACATTCTTGCAAAAAAATCGAAAAAGTCTTGTGAGTGAAATTAAAGCCTCCAATTTTTTCTCCATAATTATGGACACAACACGGGATGTTTCCAAAGTTGACCAATTAAAGAGTAACCGCCGTTTATTTTTTTATTTTTTGTGAAGGGACAGTGAGGGAAAATTATTGTAATATACTTTATTTAGGGCAAACTTTTATTTTTAGTAGAAAACTGAGGTTGAAATGTCCCTTAGCAGCACTTTCTCAAATGAGCGTTGCTAAGGGCCAATTCTCTTCTATTAGCATAGGAAAGACAGGCTGTGCGGGAGCTGCGGGCTAAGGACATAACTGTCCTCATATACTGAATCGCAGCTTCTCCCTGCCTGCACTGCCTGTAGTGAGCGCTTACCGCTCACAAAGGCATGGCTCCCAGCGCTTGTTTCATTAGTTAGCATACCAGGAGTGCAGGGGGAAAGCAGCTCACTGGTCACACTGGTCAGTGAGCTTGCAGATTGTACAAGTGCAAGGGTCTCATATGCTAATAGAAGAAGGATGGCCTTTAGCAACACTCATTTAAGAGAGCGTTAATATAAGGGACATTTCAGCTCCAGTTTTCTACTAAAAATAAATGTTTTCTCTGAATAAAGTATATTACAAAAATGTTCCCTGTCCCTACACATTAGCAAAATAAATAATTAAATTAAATGCTGGTTAAGCTTTAAGTCAAACATTTCCGATTAGAGATGAGCGAATCAAAAATTCTGAATTTTCCAAAAACAATTCAATCCGAAATTGTTTGTAGCAAATCGCATTAAAAAAACGGCTACTTCCTGGCTGCAGAGATCCTGTAGAGTGGTTTAGAACACTATGCCTTGCAGTAACACGAATAGGGAGTCTGCTGTGGTAGAGAAACAATACTATGAGTCAGTATGGCATACATATGAAAGGCGTAACTCTTAGAATCACTGCACACTTAACATATTTGGGCAGTTATGGGGCCAAAACTGACCAAATAACTTAAGTGTGAACTCAGCCTTACAGGCTAATGTTAGTGCCAGGTATAAAGAACTGTGCAGAGGCCCAAATCCTACTATAGAGTGAAAGAGGGCACTCCTTTTACACTGATTTACTGATTCACCATAGAATTCTACAGAACCTGTTCTATTAAACGCTTATACAAGTAGGCAACCCCCCCCAACAGAGTGGAGTGGATGTCAGCAGTAAGTTTGTGTTGACGTCACTGATTATTTTGCCCTTCCTCTGATCCGTCAGAACAATAACCCCCAAAAACGGATCCTGTCTGTGGAGCATCTGCGCTCGGTCAGCATTTGGTCAGTAATCCATCAGTATTGTTAATGCCAAAAAAAACAACAAAAAAACAAGAGTGGATCCAAAACAGAGATGACATGTGAATAGAATATTTGCATGTCTTCTTAGTTTTGTACCCACTTCTGGTTTGGCAACCAAATCATAAACTAATTCTGATGGGACCATGTCATAAAGGCCTTACAGCTGCTACAAAGACAGGATCTGCTGTGGGTCTCATTTTCCTTATCTTCTGACAGATCAGAAGGGTCAAAAAAATGATGTCAGGCAGGCCAAAAAGGCAAAATAGTGGCCCAGTCATGAAGTGGGGAGAGTGGGAACAGTATGAGAAGTCCACAGAGTAGCCCAATGACATAGTGGTGAGGTGGAAGCAGCATGAGGAGACCACAGAGTGGCCCAATGACAGTGTAAAAAAGTGGCAGCGGCAGCATCATCAGGAGGCCATGGAGTGGCACAATGACAGAGTTTAGAAGTGGCAGCATCATCAAGACGAGGCCACAGAGTGGAACAATCAAGACCTGTTAGAGTGACACAATGACAGAATGTGGAAGTGGCAGTAGCATCATCAAGAGGCCGCAGAGTGGCACAATGACAGAGCGTGGAGGTGGTGACAGCAGCATCATCAGGTGGTCAAAGAGTGAAAGCAGCAGCATCAAGAGGTCACAGAGTGGCACAATGACAGAGTGTGGACGTGGCAGCAGCAGCCTCATCAAGAGGCCGCAGAGTGGCACAATGACAGAGTGTGGAAGTGGCAGCAGCAGCATCAAGAGGTCACATAGTGGCACAATGGCAGAGTGTGGAAGTAGCGGCAGTAACAGCATCAGGTGGTCACAGAGTGTGGAAGTGGCAGCAGCACATCATCAAGAGGTCACAGAGTGGAACAATGACAGAGATGGCAAGGGGAAAGTTCCTATCACCACTAATGTCTGTGCTCAAGGAATAAATGTGGCCAAGTGTTGATTGTTGTCAACTTTGACCTGCCTGTGACTGCAGAAGGTCTGACAGAGTGGCAAGGTGACATAATGTAGAGGTGGCAGTAGCAGGATTAGGAGGTCACAGAGTGGTACAATGACAGTGTGGAGGTGGCAGCAGCAGGAGGACACACAGTGGCATGACGACAGAGTAGGGAGGTGGGTGGCAATAACAGTACTCGCTGATGATGGTGGATGTAAGAAGGAGCATCAAATGTGTGGCATCAGGTGGGTGGCAGCATCAGGATAGTGGCTGAGGCAGGTAACCAGAAGAAACTGGTCTCTTTTGTCAAGGTTTGGATGAGGCAGCATAGATGATTGAATCTGATGCATCAGGCATTGGTGGGTGGAAATCCTGGCTGATCCACACTTGATTCATATTGACAAAGGTCAGTCTCTCCACATTTTGGCTGGACAGGCGAGTTCTCCTTGGGGTAACTATGGCCCCGCCGCACTAAACACCCGCTCTGAAGCCACACTACTGGTCGGGCAGGACAGCTTTTCCATGGCAAACTCGGCCAGTTGCGGCCACAAATCCAGTTTGGCTGCCCAGTAGTACAGCGGATCTTCAATGACAGGTGGCAGGGTGCACTCCAGGTATGCCACCACCTGCTGGTTCAGGTTCTGCTCTATGTTTAGCTGCTGGTAAGTAGATTTTTCACTATGCGGGTGAAAAAAGCTGCTCATCAGCGACTCTAGACTCAGGCTGCTGCTGATTGAGCTGGTACTGCTCCTGCCACCTCACCCACCCTTCAGCAGCCATGGCAGTGGAACGTGAGTACAAAGGGACCACCCAGTCAAACCTGCGAGAGGATGGACGATGGCGCAGATAGGCAGCAGCCAACTGACTACATAGGATGTTCATAGTAGTTCAGTTAGTCCTCCCTCTGAGCGGGTGTAAAAAAAAAGCCCCCATTTTGGACCGGTAGAGAGGGTCTAACATGGTGGAGAGCCAGTAGTCATCCCTCTGCCAAATGGTGACAATTTGCCTGTCACTACACAAGCAAGTGAGCATGCACCTGTAGTTTCTCTAGCTGCTCCTGCTCCTCCTCTCCTGTCACCTGTGTAGAAAAACCACCCATTGCTTGTGCTCCAATGTCCTCCTCCTCTTCCATTTCAGCCCCCACAGGGCTCATGAGGCCATGAGATGTAGTTGCCACATCTCCTGTCCCCTGACCAGCCAGATTTACCAGCATCTTTTCCAGGATATGAATCAGTGGAATGAAGTTGTTCATCCCGTAGTCCTGGCGACTGACAAATAAAGTGGCCTCCTCAAAGGGTACAAACAAAAGGCTGGTTGTAAAGCAGTTTCTCAAGTCTTCTACCCATCTGCAAGACATCCTAAAAATGGTCAGGAAATTTTGCATGCACTTCAGCCACTCGTACACCGCCAAGCACACCCTTCCTTGAGCAACAGAGGCAGAACGGCGTCCCCCAACATAGGCTGATATGCAACGTTTCCACCCGTTGGAATTCCTCTGTATGCTGGACCGAAATCATTTATGGCCTTTCTCTGTTTGTACAGTCGGTCCAACATACACAGGGTGGAATTCCAACGGGTGGAAACATTGCATATCAGCCTATGTTTGGGGGACGCCATTCTGCCGCTGTTGCTCAAGGAGGGTGTGCTTGGCGGTGTACGAGTGGCTGAAGTGCATGCAAAGTTTCCTGGCCATTTTTAGGATGTCTTGCAGATGGGTAGAAGACTTGAGAAACTGCTTTACAACCAGATTGAACACGTGCACCATGCAGGGCGCATGGCAAAGCCCTCCTTGACGCAGCGCGCACACCATGTTCTTCCTATTTTCGGTCACCATGGTTCCGATTTTGAGTTGTCGTGGGGAAAGCCAGGATTGGATTTCTTGATGAAGGACGCAGAGCAGTTCCTCCCCTGTGTGACTCTGTACTCCCAGGCAAACGAAGTGTAGAACAGAGTGACACCGCCATGCACTGCACATGTGGTATGCTGGTGGAGCACTGTGAATTGTCCCTGCAGTGGACGCTGAGGACACGGTGAAGAATGAGGAGACAGACTTTGTTGCAGGACCAACGGCGTGAGAACGTGGAGGCAGAAGCGGCGTCACCTGGCCAAGTTGTTGGTTTGGCTGTGCAGGAACTGTTCTACATATTTGTGCAGGTACTGCCTGTTTCGCAAACAAATGACGGCTTGGAACTTTCCACCTTGGCTTGGCACAAACCATCAGTTCTTTGAAAGGTGCAGAGTCCACCACTTGGAAAGGGAGGGACTGCAGCACCAGCAACTTGACCAGGAGCATGTTCAGCTTCTGTGCCGTTGGATGAGTACACGCATACTGCTCTCTCTTGGCAATCGCTTCGCTGATCTATTGCTGAAGGAATGACTGAAGAGGAGGAGGTAGAGAAGCAGGAGCATCAGATCATGGGAAGGACAGACAGCTCCCTTCGGCTGAGGTGGTGGAGCCTTGACTGCATGAAATCGGGTGCGTTCCACTGGGTGACGCAGCGACTGCTGCGGCAGGCTGGACTACCACATTGGAGCCATGGTTTTCCGAGACTACTTTATTGTGACGCTGCATATGTTGACGTAGGGCACCCTGGCCACGCTTCACCTTCTGCCCACAGATTCTACAAATAGCCATTGTGGTGATGTGTACAGGATAAGTGCTGGAAGGCGTGTGTATCTCACCCGTTTTTCAGTTAAGCTGGGTGAGATAACTGAAATCCAGAAATGGTGCTGCTTCAGCAAGGCATATCTTGCTGGAGATTTTGTTTAAAAGTGACATAGGCTGGATTTCTTGGACTTGGAGACAGGTTGGTAGTGGGAGTCTTCCAGTCCACACCCCTAGTCCATTACAGGTTTTTCTCTGGCCTGAAGAGATTGCAGGTGAGGCCAGCTGGGATAAATCAACCTGCAGTGTGTGAGTCTGGAGAGAGAGGGCCCCAGGAAACAGACCTGGAGAGGGCCCGTGTGGTCCCAGCCAGGAGGGCTGGGGGGCCACAAGGCTGAGGAAGCCTGAAAGGTTGGAGCCTGCGGAGGCTCTGTGTGGTCTCAGCCAGGAGGGCTGAGGGGCCACAAGGCTTGGTATACCCTAAAGTTTGGGGGGCCCAGCGACGCCTATGGAAGAGGGTCGCACGGTCAGAGTCAGGAGGATTACTGGGCCATCTCCCCCCAAAGGTGCTGGTGAGGTCACAGCCAGGAGGCTGCTGGACCAGACAGCTGAGGAAGCCGCATCTATAAGCTGTGTGTGAACGGCGTTTTTTCTAGGTGAGCTAGAAATGCTTTCTTAGTCAGAGCCCAGCCGGGCAGGTGTTTGTTTGGCTTTGTTTGTTTTGTGCTGAAGAACAAAAATAAAGCTGTGTTGGACTTTAAAACCCCCGTGTGTTTGACGAAGTCTGTGATGGCGACCCCCTGAGAGTGAGCGATCCCTTACAGTTGGTGGAGGATGCGGACATGTCGATGCCAAGAGGGCACAATGTTACATAGTTACATAGTTGCATAGTTAATACGGTTGAAAAAAGACACATGTCCATCAAGTTCAACCAAGGGTGGGGGTCGGAGTGATGAAGTGGAGGGGGACGGGTAACCTTAAGACATTACTCTACATTTTTTAATATGTGGTGACCTTCTTTTTCTCTAAGAATTTATCTAAGCCTGTTTTGAAGCCCTCAGCTGTCTTTGCTGTGACCAGCTCCTGCGGTAGACTGTTCCACAGATTCACAGTTCTTATAGTAAAGAAGGCTTGTCGCCCCTGGAGTCTGAACCTTTGCTTCTCCAGGCGGAGGCAGTGCCCCCTTGTCTTTTGAGGGGATTTTACCTGGAACAGTTTTTCACCATATTTTTTGTATGGGCCATTTACATACTTATACAGGTTGATCATACGTCTCTTCTCAAGACTAAACAAGTTTAACTCCTTCAATCTTTCTTCATAGCTAAGATGTTCTATGCCCCTTATCAGTTTAGTTGCCCGTCTCTGCACCTTTTCCAGCTCCAGGACATCCTTCCTATAAACCGGAGCCCAGAACTGAACAGCATATTCCAGATGAGGCCGTACTAATGCTTTATACAGTGGTAATATGACATCCCTGTCCCGCGAGTCCATGCCTCTTTTAATACATGACAATATTCTGCTGGCCTTAGAAGCAGCCGATTGACATTGCATGCTATTCTGCAGTCTATGATCTACAAGGACACCCAGATCCTTCTCTACAAGTGACTCTCCCAGTGTTACTCCCCCTAGGACATAGGAAGCATGCAAGTTGTTAGTACCCAGATGCATAACTTTACATTTATCCACATTGAACCTCATCTGCCAAGAGGATGCCCAAACACTCAGTGTGTCCAAGTCAGCTTGTAACTTCTGCACATCTTCCATAGACTGGACTCTACTACAAAGCTTAGTGTCATCTGCACAAATTGAAACAGTGCTGTTGATTCCTCCCTCTATATCATTAATAAATAAATTAAATAAAAGTGGACCCAGCACTGAACCTTGGGGTACACCACTTATAACTGGGGACCATTCAGAGTAGGAATCATTCACCACCACTCGCTGAGTACGCTCCTTCAGCCAGTTCTCAATCCAGTTACAGAGTAGATTTTCTAATCCAACCGACCTTAATTTACCCGTCAGACATCTATGAGGGACCGTGTCAAACGCTTTTGCAAAGTCCAAATACACAATATCCACAGCCGCCCCTCTATCCAGACTTCTACTCACTTCTTCATAAAAACCAATCAGGTTAGTCTGACAGCTTCTGTCCTTAGTAAAACCATGCTGGTTATCACTTATAATACTATTATCCAAAACATATTCCTGTATATAGTCCCTTATTAGACCCTCAAAAAGTTTCCCCACAATGGACGTTAAGCTCACCGGTCTGTAATTCCCCGGGGATTACCTAGAGCCTTTCTTGAAGATGGGCACCACATTTGCTTTACGCCAGTCCCTTGGCACTATGCCAGTCACCAGAGAATCTTTGAATATTATATACAAGGGCAAAGAAATTACTGAACTAAGTTCCTTAAGAACTCTTGGGTGTAACCCATCCGGTCCTGGAGCCTTATTCACGTTTACTTTGTTTAACTTAGCTTTGACCATATCTATATTGAACCAGTTAAGTATATTACATGAAGTATCACCAGCACTTACTCTACAGGCAGCAGCTCCCACCTCTTCATGTGTATATACAGAACTAAAGAACTCATTCAGTA
>ONZH01015507.1:0-33216 GCA_900303285.1 Rhinella marina | reverse complement strand
AGGGATAAAAAAAAAATATTGATCAGGATACAATCTGTGTAGTAACTTTTCACTCATGCCATGTACCGTTCTTGTTTTTTATGAAGTGTATGGTATGTTTGTTATGAATTCCTGATTGACAATAAAGAAATATTAAAAAAAAAAAGGGTCAAAATAGCTTAAGACTGCTCTTACCCAAAATGGTCTCAATAAATACTACAGATTGTTCCACAAATAATTAGCCCCCACACAGCTCAGTAGATATAACTATAAAAAAAGTTATGGAGGTCAGAATATTGTGATGTAAAAAAAAAAATAAATATATTTTTACACTATTTAGACATGATAAACCTATATACGTGTGGTCAGGGCCGGCCTTAGGGTAAATGGGGCCCTGTGCGAAACTTTCTCTCGACGCCCCCTCCTATTTATATATATATATTTACTTAAAGAAGTATGTGTGCCATCCCATCTCCATTGTCCCATACAGAAAAATATAGTGACATTACTAACGTCATACAGTATAGAGCTATAAATAGAGTGTAGAGATATATAGAGTAGGACAGTATGTATATATATATATATATATATATATATACACTGTATTTATAGCTCTCTATACTGTCCTATGTCACACTATATATCTCTGCACTGTATTTATAGCTTTCTATATTGTCCTATATCACTCTATTCTCTATATATCTCTGCACTGTATCTATAGCTCTATACAGTCTGACTTTTAATACTGTCACTATATTTTCCTGTATGGGATAATGGAGATGGCACGCACATAGCTCACATCACTAAACCCCTCACTGGTGTTAGTCATGTGTGAGTTATGTGTGCCATGACTGCCATCTCTATTATCCTATACAGGATGGGGCCTTAAGTATATAAAATAAGGTTGGAGGCTTAAGTATATGGATGGGGCCTTAAGTATATAGTCCCTCTCCCAATTAAACCCCCCGCCCTCGGTCATCACGTTGTTTGGGGGCACTTACTTACAGCAGTGCAGCCGCTAACTTTCTCCTACACCCTCTGAGTCCTTCTGCGCATGTGTTACGTCAGCAAGGGCCAGCTCCAGGTTCAGGTGGGCCCTTGGCCGATAAAGTCTCAGAGGGCCCCCTTACAGAGTGATAACTATCTGGATATAGATAATATAGTAGATGTCCCCTGCAGTCCTTTGTAACTGTAGAGGTAACACAGTGATGGCTATCTGAGTATAGAAAATGTAGTAGTGTTACCTGCAGTCCTGTGTAAAATCACAGATAACACTAGTACTGATAATGTGGTACTACCACAGATCAGCGTCTTGTGCCCCCATCAAACCTCAGATCAGCGTCTTGTGCCCCCATCAGACCTCAGATCAACACAATGTGCCCCCATCAGACCTCAGGTCAGCGTCTTGTGCCCCCATCAGACCTCAGGTCAGCGTCTTGTGCCCCCCATCAGACCTCAGGTCAGCGTCTTGTGCCCCCATCAGACCTCAGATCAGCATCTTGTGCCCCATCAGACCTCAGATCAACGTCTTGTGCCCCCCTCAGATCAGGGTATTGTGCCCCCCTCAGACCTCAGATCAGGGTCTTGTGCCCCCCTCAGACCAGCGTCTTGTGCCCCCCCTCAGACCTCAGATCAACATCTTGTGCCCCCATCAGACTCAGATCAGCATCTTGTGCCACAATCAGACCTCAGATCAGCCCACCGTGCCCCAATCAGACCTCAGATGAGCCCACAGTGCCACCATCAGACATAATATCAGCCCACTGTGCCCCCATCAGACCTAATTTCAGCCCACTGTGCCCCATCAGACCTAACATCAGCCCACTGTGGCCCATCAACCTCAGATTAACTGTGCCCCATAAGACCTCAGATCAGCCCACTCTGCCCCCTTCAAAATAAAATAAAAAATTCTCTTACCTGTCCCGCGCCGCGGCTCCGCTCCGGTGTCCGGTGTTCCTCTTCTTCACTTCCTGGCGCTGCACTGTCATCTGACTGCGTGCAGCGTCAAGTCAGAGTGCGTGCACTGTGTCCTGGCGCTGTACGCGGTCAGGACAGTGCAGTGCGGGCGGGGGAAGAAGAGGAGCGCCGGAGCGGAGCCACGGTCCAGGAGAGGTGAGAGAATTTTTTTATTTTAGTATCGCACAATAGGAAATTCCGGTACCGGAATCGATAGTGGCATAAAAGTATCAATTCAGTATCGAAATTTGGATACCCGCGACAACCCTAATTAGAACAACACCATGAATACCATTACTAACTCCACTACTGTCACTGAATATAAACAGTATATATTACCAAATATTACCAATTATATTAGTATACAAGGGACAAATAATACAGCCTTAGTAAATATTACTAACACAATGACTGAATAATACCACCATACTGTCATTATAGAGAACACAATAAACACACACCCATATCAACCCAATACAGTGAACATACTGTATAGAGATAGATATCGGCTCTAAAGGCGGTACAGTGTAATTGATTACCGTTACATCCAGTGACTCCAGAAGACGTCTTCTCTATTCAGTCTTTTCTTTTGTTTTCCATTCGGTTCAGACCTCCATGTCAACTTCTCCCGGCCATGAGTCGCCTCTTCAGCATCTGTCAGACAAACATCTTAGAATCTACATTTTCCAGCATCCTGATCACCTCTACACAATCTCCTCAGCTATAGCCCCCAAAACTTCAATAATACCCCGCCACACACACACTGGTAGGAACTCCATTCATCCATTGGCCAGTAACATCCCCCCCCCCGTCCTTCATTCCATTAGGCCAGTAACATCCCCCCTTCATTCATTCCCATTAGTGTCAGTTACACCCCCCCACCACCATTCATTCCCATTAGGCCAGTAACATCCCCCCTTTTTGCCCCTCTGTATTATTAGTATAGTGGCCCCCTCTGTATTATTAGTATAGTGGCCCCTCTGTATTATTAGTATAGTGGCCCCCTCTGTATTATTAGTATAGTGGCCCCCTCTGTATTATTAGTATAGTGGCCCCTCTGTATTATTATTATAATGGCCCCTCTGTATTATTAGTATAATGGCCCCTCTGTATTATTAGAATAATGGCCCTCTGTATTATTATAGTGTGCCCTCTTAGTTAATAATGCAGTTGCCCCCTCTTAGTTATTATAGTGGCCCCCTTAGTTAATAATACAGTTGCCCCCTCTTAGTTATTATAGTGGCCCCCCTTAGTTAATAATACAGTTGCCCCCTCTTAGTTATTATAGTGCCCCCCTTAGTTAATAATACAGTTGCCCCCCTCTTAGTTATTATAGTGGCCCCCTTAGTTAATAATACAGTTGCCCCCTCTTAGTTATTATAGTGGCCCTCCTTAGTTAATAATACAGTTGCCCCCTCTTAGTTATTATAGTGGCCCCCCTTAGTTAATAATGCAGTTGCCCCCTCTTAGTTATTATAGTGGCCCCCCTTAGTTAATAATGCAGTTGCCCCCTCTTAGTTATTATAGTGGCCCCCCTTAGTTAATAATGCAGTTGCCCCCTCTTAGTTATTATAGTGGCCCCCTTAGTTAATAATGCAGTTGCCCCCTCTTAGTTATTATAGTGGCCCACCTTAGTTAATAATGCAGTTGCCCCCTCTTAGTTATTATAGTGGCCCCCTTAGTTAATAATTCAGTTGCCCCCTCTTAGTTATTATAGTGGCCCCCCTTAGTTAATAATTCAGTTGCCTCCTCTTAGTTATTATAGTGGCCCCCTTAGTTAATAATGCAGTTGCCCCCTCTTAGTTATTATAGTGGCCCCCCTTAGTTAATAATGCAGTTGCCCCTCTTAGTTATTATAGTGGCCCCCCTTAGTTAATAATTCAGTTGCCCCCTCTTAGTTATTATAGTGGCCTTAGTTGCCCCCTTAGTTAATAATTCAGTTGCCCCCTCTTAGTTATTATAGTTGCCCCCTCTTAGTTAATAAAATAGTGGTATAAAGGCCTCCTATATATCTCTCTCTATATATATATATGAATATATATATTATTGCTAATTTGCTCCCCCAGTCCCATACTGCCCCGGGTGCCCCCAGTACCTCCTGGCTGGCTCCATTAGGTATATATACCTGGGAAAAAAAAATACTTACCTTTCTTCTGCTCTCCGTCACCACTTGAGGATTCCCGGCGCAGGCAGTCACTAACACATCACTGTGACCTCCTGCGCCGCGTCTTCACGTCATCTCGCGAGACCCGGCACAGGAGGTCACAGTGAGGTAAGCGTGATCTCCTGCGGTCGCTCTACTGCCTCATAGGCTTTCAGGCCTAGTGGCCTGAAGCCTATGAGGCATAACGGAGGGGACGGGAGCCATAGGAAAATTACTTCTGCCCGGCGCCCCCTCAATAGTCTGGCGGCCGGCGCCCTGTGCGACCGCACAGGTCGCACATAGCTAAGGCCGGCCATGCGTGTGGTATTGTTGTACTTGTACTGACTCTGAGAATGAAGGGCACAGGTCAGTTTTACCGCACAGGGAATGCAGTAGGAACAAAACCCATAAAACGGTGGAGGAATTGCTTTCATTTGGAATTTTTTTCCCGCTTCCACTACATTTTTTGCCATTATTAAATGGTGTCATTAGAAAGTACAAACTTGTCCTGCAAAAAATAAGCCCTCATATGAATATGTGAATGGGAAAATAGTTAAAGCTCAAGGAAGATACGGAAGAAAAATGAAAATGCAAATCCGAAAAAACCTCCAGTGTCCTGAGGGTTAATGCATTAAAGTGCATGAAGCTACCATGCATTATTAGTAGTATTGTGCTGCATGTTATAGGCCAGTGATGGTGAACCTTTTAGAGACCAAGTGCCCAAACTGTAACCCAAAACCCACTTATTTATCGCAAAGTGCCAACACAGCAATTTAACCCTGAATACTACAGTCCAATATAGTATATATTCCATGTACTTTATCATTTAGCTATAATAGCCTGCCTACATTCAATGTGCTGCCTGTGCCGCTCATAGCGCGCCCTGCGCTAATGAATGGCAGGAAAATTCTAAGGCATATTGGTATACCATAGACTTTTTCCCAGGTGCCCACAGAGAGGGCTCTGAGTGCCGCCTCTGGCACCCATTCCATAGGTTCGCCATCACTTTCCAGTCCACGGAGATCCAGTACCTGCTTCCCTGGAAAATTAAGTCAGCAGCAGCCAGGGGAGCTGGCGGTTCTTCCCTGGGTGCAACCTTTCCTTAGACCGCTGGAGTCAGAAGTCCTTACCCCAGCGTGACCACCACCCGGACAAGTCCGACTTCTGGCAAAAGAGGGCAGTGGAGCTCCACCACGGCAGCCAGCATGGCCTACAGGAGCGTCCTCTAATGTCATTCAGCAGCAGTTCAAGCGAAGAGGACTTTGGGGTCCCTCATCTGAGGAACCCTTCTACTGGCTGATTTAAAGGACACCTCTGGACCTATGGGAGCCACAATATGGACTGCACCTGACGGGTGAGAGGTAGTTGGCACTTGTTCTTAGTTTATGTTGTTTTTATTGCCCCCTGTTTGACTCTTACCCAGATGGACATGGCTTGTCAAGACTCCCCCCCTCCATTTTGCAGAAAGTTCTCAGTTGCGCCTAAGCGCACCTATTTTCCTTTTCCCCCCTTCTCAGGTTATTTGGGAGCCCCCTTTGCATAGAGGGTTCTCTATTTGCTGCTATTTTATATTATCCATGTGGATTACACGTTACCTGTTTGGATTACAAAATTGCCTCACGTGGATTACAACTGAATTTTGGACTGTGTTCCAGTGTTTTATGCCAAGCAGCCATGAGGAGAGACTCAAACGTATATCTACGCCGCGGTCTAGCCGTGTGCATGCGTATGACGCATTCGCGAGTCAATAGTAAGGATTCGTACGCACTTTTTACGCTAATGCTTATGCATTAATTTCAGTAGCTTACTTTAACAACGCTTAGACCGTATGTTTGTAATTTATGCAGTAATGTTAGCAAAACAACGATTATTTTTTAACGGCAAATTCGACCAAATAAATTTGTATTAAAAACGAATGTTGTCATAAATTTGTCGATTATTTGCTGAAGCGAATTTTTGATGATTTGCTCATCTCTTCTGTAGACCAACAGTAACATTCAACTGTTTTAGCTTTTGGCTAAGGGCTCATGCTCCCAACCGTATGTACTTTGTGGTCCACAAAAAACGGATCAGCAAAAAATACAGATGACATCCATGTGCATTCTGTATTTTGCGGAACGGAACAGCTGGCTCCTAATAGAACAGTACTATCCTTGTTCGTAATGCAAACAATAACAGGACATTCTATTTTTTTTGTAGAACGGAAATACTGACTTACGGAAACTGAATGCACACAGACCTATTGAAATTAATGGTTCCGCATACGGTCCGCAAAACAACGTAATGGACACGGAAAGGCCTTTTTCACACGAGCGATATGGATTGTGTCAGGATCTATTCAGTAAAAAAAACTGATGGTTTTGCATACAACTTCAATCAGTTTTTTCTGTGATTGGGTTCAGTATGTGTCTTTTTTCTGGACAGATTGTATACGGATCTGCATGTGTTTTTCACATTCGTGAAGAAAAACTGAAGAATAACAATATATATCTCCTATCAACCATCAATGAAAAACGGATTACATCCGGATTCCTGCATTTACTCAAGCTCCATTTACTTCTATGGAGCCAGTGCTGCGTGAAAAATACACAATATAGAACATGCTCCAGTTTTTCCTGAACACAGAGATGATGCTTGAAAAAGAATGCTCATAATCCGTTGAAAGGAATTGGTCAGGATTCAGTCTGGATGATATGCAATTGCTATACACATTATATCTGGACAGAAAACTCTCCAGTGTGAAATTGCCCTAACAGCTTTATCCTGGCAGTCATGCAATAATAGCATGAGCATGTACAGTATGTACTAATTTTATTAAACACATTGGGGTACATTTACTAAGCATGTTGCACCAGAATGATGGTGTAAAATGCGCTAAAAAGAATGGTGTTTTGATTTGCACCAAATATATCAACTGTTTTCTCCAGAATTTAAACCCTAAAGAATGCATCACGCCAGAATTGAGTTATAAATGTCAAAGTGGGCGGGGCTATCAAATTTGCAGCTTATGTGGTGGTGGTTTGTGTAAAAAGTCACATTTAGGGCTCATGCACACGGTCGGTGCCGGCCCATGCCTGTATTGCGGCCCGCATACCGCAATCCGGGAGATGCGGAGCGGAGGCACAGATCGGAACACCACGGAAGCACTACGGTGTGCTTCTGTGGTGTTTCTGGCCATGCCTCCGCACCGCAAAAAAGTAGCACAAGCACTACTTTTTTGCAGTGCGGACCGTCGGATGCAAATCGCGGACCCCATTCAAATCCGGCAGCCCCGCTGTCAGTGCCCGTGCATTGTGGACCGCAAATTACGGTCCACAGCACCGGCACTGACTGCACCCTTATGGAATAAACATACAACTTTTTGTCAAAAAGTCACATTTATGAAAAGAAAACCAACTCGTCGTGGGAAGAAGTGATAGGTAAGTAATAAAACAGGATGATATAAATGAGCTAAACAGCAGGGTTTTGTTAGTAAATTGACATTCAACAACAACAAAAAAAACTATTAAAAAATGCCCTGATTCTGGGATAAAAGTCACAATTTACCACTGGAAATGTTGCAAATATGCTTCAAACGTCACAAATATATTTCAAAAGTCTCAAGTGGTCTGGCAGGGTTGGCTGAAATGGCGCTTTTTGGTTTAAAAAAGTTGAAGTTTAGTGTTAAAATAGAGAGAAATAGGCGAATAATCAGGTTTAGATTTTAAAAAGTCACATTTAAAAGTGGTTTGTGCCTTTTGATATATGAGGTGAAATAAATGACCACTTTTTATTTGTAATCTTAGTATTTTTTTTTGGCACAAATTACGCCATTATGGATGCTAATGATGCATTAGTAAACACATTGTGCTGCTATAACAGCATTTTCTGTATTTGCCAATTTCAGCTAACACATTGAAATGACACAAGTTACTGTGCAATATTAGTGAACAAATTGTGCTGCAATAAGGCCCCTTTCACACGAACGATCCGGACTCAGTCCGGATGCGCTCAGGGTGCGTTGCGGAAAACTCGCACCAATCCGCACGCAATAGCAGTCAGTTTTGACTGCGATTGCGTACGTTCGTTCAGTTTTTTCCGCGCGGGTGCGATGCGTATGGATGCATTGCGCACGCGCGTGATAAAAACTGAATGTTTACAAACAACATCTCTAAGCAACCATGCGCTAAAAACGCATTGCACCCGCACTTGTGTGCGGATGCAATGCAATTTTCACGCAGACCCATTTACTTCAATGGGGCCAGGGATGCGTGAAAAACGCAGAATATAGAACATGCTGCGATTTGCATGCAACGGCGAACTGATGCGTGAAAAAATTTGCCCATGTGAAAAGCCCCATTGAAATGAATGGGACAGGATTCAGTGCGGGTGCAATGCGTTCGCATCACGCATCGCATCACGCATTGCATTCTCTTGATGAGCTTCAAGAGGTAGTCACCAGAAATGGTTTTCACTTCACAGGTGTGCCCTGTCAGGTTTAATAAATGGGATTTCTTGCCTTATACATGGGGTTGGGACCATGAGTTGTGTTGGGTAGAAGTCAGGTGGATACACAGCTGATAGTCCTACTGAATAGACTGTTAGAATTTGTATTATGGCAAGAAAAAAGCAGCTAAGTAAAGAAAAACGAGTGGCCATCATTACTTTAAGAAATGAAGGTCAGTCAGTCCGAAAAATTGGGAAAACTTTGAAAGTGTCCCCAAGTGCAGTCGCAAAAACCATCAAGCGCTACAAAGAAACTGGCTCATATGAGGACCGCCCCAGGAAAGGAAGACCAAGAGTCACCTCTGCTGCGGAGGATAAGTTCATCCGAGTCGCCAGCCTCAGAAATCGCAGGTTAACAGCAGCTCAGATTAGAGACCAGGTCAATGCCACACAGAGTTCTAGCAGCAGACACATCTCTACAACAACTGTTAAGAGGAGACTGAGTGCAGCAGGCCTTCATGGTAAAATAGCTGCTAGGAAGCCACTGCTAAGGACAGGCAACAAACAGAAGAGACTTGTTTGGGCTAAAGAACACAAGGAATGGACATTAGACCAGTGGAAATCTATGCTTTGGTCTGATGAGTCCAAATTTGAGATCTTTGGTTCCAAATGAGGAGGTGTGATGGTGTGGGGGTGCTTTGCTGGTGACACTGTTGGGGACTTATTCAAAATTGAAGGCATACTGAACCAGCATGGCTACCACAGCATCTTGCAGCGACATGCTATTCCATTCCACTCCATTTATTTATCAACAGGACAATGACCCCAAACACACCTCCAGGCTGTGTAAGGGCTATTTGACCAAGAAGGAGAGTGATGGGGTGCTACGCCAGATGACCTGGCCTCCACAGTCACCAGACCTGAACCCAATCGAGATGGTTTGGGGTGAGCTGGACCGCAGAGTGAAGGCAAAAGGGCCAACAAGTGCTAAGCATCTCTGAGAACTCTTTCAAGACTGTTGGAATATCATTTCCGATGACTACCTCTTGAAGCTCATCAAGAGAATGCCAACAGTGTGAAAAGCAGTAATCAAAGCAAAAGGTGGCTACTTTGAAGAACCTAGAATATAAGACATATTTTCAGTTGTTTCACACTTTTTTGTTAAGTATATAAATCCACATGTGTTAATTCATAGTTTTGATGCCTTCAGTGTAAATCTACAATTTTCATAGTCATGAAAATACAGAAAACTCTTTGAATGAGAAGGTGTGTCCAAACTTTTGGTCTGTACTGTATATACCAGTTTCAGTCATTAACTTGTATTACCATTGTACTGTAAATTGTTAAAAAAAACAGTGTGCATTGTGTTTGTAGAAGTGGAGGGACATTTAGTTGTGCCTTTGTCTTTAAATAAAGAAAAAACACTTCCAATTTGCTAGTACTGCTTAATACAAATGAGCAAAGTTTTTCAAAAATTTGATTTGGACGCTACACTGAATTTTTCCCAAAAATTTGATTTGATCCAAATTATTTTGTGATAAAACACTTTATAAATCAGCTATTTCAGCTGCAGGCAGTGTGTATTTCAGTGTACATCACTGTGCATTGCAGAAAATTGCTTAGCTAGTCCTTGTGGTAGTGAAACAGTTACTGTTTGTCAGTGTGATGGGCAGGTGACAGGCATCATTCTTAGAATCAGTTCACACTTCACCTATTTGGTCAAAATTATTTAGTCAGCCACCAATCATTTAAAAAGATGAGAGAGGCCTGTAATTGACATCATAGGTATACCTCAACTATGAGAGACAAAATCAGAAAACAAATCCAGAAAATCACATTTTTTAATTTAAAAAAAAATGTATTTGCAAATTATGGTGGAAAATAAGTATTTGGTCAATAACAAAAGTTCATCTCACTACTTTGTTATATATCCTTTGTTGGCAATGACAGAGGTCAAACATTTTCTGTAAGTCTTCACAAGGTTGACACACACTGTTGCTGGTATGTTGGCCCATTCCTCCATGCAGATCTCCTCTAGAGCAGTGATGTTTACATCCTGGTCCCTTAGCAGAGAAACAGTCCCAAAGCATGATGTTGCCACCCCCATGCTTCACAGTAGGTATGGTGTTCTTTGGATGCAACTCAGCATTCACTTTCATCCAAACACGACGAGTTGTGTTTCTACCAAACAGTTCTACTTTGGTTTCATCTGACCATATGACATTCTCCCAATACTCTTCTGGAACATCCAAATGCTCAAAAATCAGATGGGCCCGGATATGTACTGGCTTAAGCAGGGGGATATGTCTGGCACTGCAGGATCTAAGTCACTGGCGGTGTAGTGTGACGATAGCCTTTGTTACGTTGGTCCCAGCTTTCTGCAGGTCATTCACTAGGTCCCCCCGTGTGGTTCTTGGATTTTTGGTCACAGTTCTTGTGATTATTTTGACCCCACAGGGTGAGATCTTGAGTGGATCCCCTGATCGAGGGAGATTATCAGTGGTCTTGTATGTCTTCCATTTTCTAATTATTGCTCCCACAGTTGATTTCTTCACACCAAGCTGCTTGCTTATTGCAGATTCAGTTTTCCCAGCCTGGTGCAGGTCTAAAATTTTGTTTCTGGTGTTCTTTGACAGCTCTTTGGTCTTCACCATAGTGGAGTTTGGAGTGTCACTGTTTGAGGTTCTGGACAGGTGTCTTTTAGGCTAGGGCTACACGACTACATTTTTCGCGCGACATTGTGTCGCACCAATGTCGCGCGACAATTTTTAGAATGGAAGTCTATGGTGTCGCACTGCGACATGCTGCGACTGCGACACGGCAGTCCCAGAAAAGTCCATCCAGGATGGGTTTTTCTGTGACTGTCGTGTCGCAGTCGCAGCATGTCGCATGTCGCAATGCGACACCCTAGACTTCCATTCTAAAAATTGTCGTCGTGTAGCCCTAGCCTTATACTGATAACAAGTTCAAACAGGTGCCATTACTACAGGTAATGAGTGGAAAACAGAGGAGCCTCTTAAAGAAGAAGTTACAGGTCTGTGAGAGCCAGAAATCTTGCTTGTTTTCTACCACAATTTGCAAAAAAATTCTTAAAAAATCAGAGAATGTGATTTTCTGGATTTGTTTTCTCATTTTGTCTCTCATAGTTGAGGTCTACCTATGATGTCAATTAAAGGCCTCTCTCATCTTTTTAAGTGGGAGAACTTGCACAATTGGTGGCTGACTAAATACTTTTTCTCCCACTGTAAATGTGCAGTGGCCCAAGATTCTACTGTAGAGTGAAAGATTGCTCTCCTTTCACACTGTCTGCTGATTCCACACAGATTGCTAAAGAACACGCCAAAAACAGTAGCATTAGAACGCTTTTTCACCCCAGTTACAGAATCAAGGCTTAATGGAATTACTTAAGTCTAAAACCATGTGACAATAAATGTGCCAAAATGAGGGAGAAAACAATCAAAGCCTCTCAACCTCGTAGTCACCACAGAAGCCACAATATATCAAAATGAGGGGTAGTACCATTATCTAAAATATAACTTTTAATAATCACATTAAAATAAAGAAAAACCTCTCAAAACACCATAAATGTTATAAAAACATTCCAGTCTTACCCGATTCTAGCCGCTTGTGACAGTTTGTGTCAAATTAAAGGGCAATCACACAACAGCATTGGCTGTAAGAATAATCATTCAATGTTAAGTATATATTTGTTATCAGGAACAAAAACACAATGAAAAAGCGTATGGGCACGGGGCTGGAGATTGTCACTCACACTAACTCAGCCCACAGACGCGACTAGATGGTAGCCGCACTCCATCCCCGTACCTAAATCTTCTTGACCCTAATGAAACCCTACTGATGCAGTGTCCCAGTAGTCCCAACGCGTTTCATCTAATATCAATCTAAATAAAAACTTTGCCCCTGACTCATCAGGGGACCAGGGCAAAGTATAAATTGGGAAAAAGTCAGTAGAGGGCATAAGAAAGTTTAAATACACCCATCAACAATTATACACAAACGTTATGATGGTAAGCATGAAGTTACATAAAGTTCTCATAAATCACACAGACGGCGTATGGCCCCCCTGTACAGAGACATGATATCGGTATATTAGCAAAGTCTGTAGTCCTACCGAATACCTATTACATTGAGGAGGCACCTTGGTGCGGGCAACATCCCCTCCTCACGCCTGGCAGTGCTCCTACTTATGGTAAAAAGAATGTGAACACACCAAAAGCAGCAGTATTACACTGCTATTTCACCCCAATTACAGAAACAAGGCCTAATCACTTATGTATAAAACAATGTGAACACCCTCAAATCAGTAGAATTAGAATGCTATTCCCCCCAATTACAGAATCAAGACCTAATGTAAAAAAAAAAATATTTAGAGCACTATTTCACCCCAATTAGAGAATCAAAGCATTTTAGAATTATGTATGTATAAAACAATGTGGACTCCAGAATAGCAGTACTTTTCACCCCAATTAGTGCAATAAGATCTATTAACCCAGGGGGTACTTTTCTACTGGCCCTGCACTCTACCTATGCTCTTCTTATGGTGTGGATAAAGTTTCCCTATTATCTCCCTGCACTTTCCCTGTGCTGTTCCTGGACTGTGCTGTTCCAAAATACAATTTTTTTCTTAGTTCCTAGCACCTGTTACATCATCCCTGCACTAAGTTCACAGTAAAATGGTGGAGACAGGGCAGGATAAGGCTTTTTATATGGCTATGAAATCCCAGGGACTGGCTATCTGCTGATTGGCTGGCTGCACATCATTATGTGTGATCCCTTATTCCTGGGCTTCTTACTTTTACTTTGTAACATTAGAATAAGTCTGATTCATTACCACAAAGTGCAAGGAAATTCGGATTCCTGACAGATCAAATGTTTCCTGAAATTAGAATCAAATTCTAATTTGTCAACTTCGATTTGCTCAACACTGGTGTTTAATAATCTGTGTACCAAACCTGTGAATTTTTATTTATAAGCCTCATAATAAAATCTCTGGTAAATGTAAAAGTTAATAACAAAAGACCCATGCCACGACATCCGAGAGTCAGAATGTGGGTGGCTGTAGTCATGCAAGCAGCAGTAGTAGCACCAGCCATCTGGCTAGTAGTAGAAGTAATTGGAGGTGAGAGAATTTTTAAAAAATTAGATTTGGTCACTTCGCCGAGTTTCTCCCAAAAACTATCTGCTTTCCGAATTAATTTGTCACGAAGCGTGTTAAATCAGCTATATCCCGGTCTGCAGGGAGAGTGTATCTCAGTGTACATCACTGTACATTGCAGCAATATAGACAACTAGTCCTTTCTGGTAGTGAAACAGTTACTGTGCGTCAGTATGATAGGAAGGTCTCATACAGTATATGAACGTACGCATCATTGTGTAGGCCACCTATGGTCCTAGCTAAGCCCTAGCTAAAAAAAAAACATACAGCAACCTTTAGTAAAGGAGAAAAAAGCCCATTGTGCACCCCTATGCTAGCTGTGTCCCAATGACTCTTTAGTGGAACAAAGGAAGGACATAGAGGCAGTGCCAATAAAGTAGTGTAGAAAAAAAGGTCCTTTTAATCTATGTTGTGGCATTGCACACACATGCTTTTGAATTACTTCTCTAAGCTGTACAATGACTCAGTTCACACCACTTATTTTGTCTGTTATGGGTCAAAAACACCAAACAGGTGCACAGTTTTTATGATACCTTATCTGAGAGAAGGATTAGCTCCTGATTTTTGCTACCCATACAGTAACTGCTGGAATTAACAAACAAAATAACGGAAATGTGAACTCAGCCTTACAGGTCAATGTTAGCATCAGGTATAGTGTACTTAAACGTGCAGTGGCCCAAGATTCTAATATAGTGGGAAATATATGTCTCATTTCACCGTTTGTGGGTGTCCACATTGATTAATAGATAACCTGTTCTGTTAGCCACTGATTCTACTAAAGTGGGAAAAAGCTGTCTCATTTTAAACAGTCTGCTGTTTTCACATAGATTGATAGATAACCTATTTTGTTAGCCACTGATACAAGTAGTAGTGACATCACTTTTTGTTGATAACCGTTTTTTTCCCCTTCTTCTGATCCACCAGAAAAACAGTGACCCCCCCAAAATAAATAAATAAATAAATGGATACTGTCTTTTCACCATCCACCTTCACACAGACAGTATTTGGTCAGTAATTGATCAGTATTTGTAAGGCAAAAACAGGAGTTGGTCCACAACAGAGATCACATATGATGGAAATATTTGCATGTCTTCTGTGTTTTGGCCGACTCCTGCTTTTGGCGTCTAAATCATGATCAAATCCTGATGCAAAATACTGACTATGTGATCGAGGCCTTATGGATGCTCCAAAGACAGGATCAATAGTGTTTTCCATTTTTCAATTCTTCTGACAGATCAGAAGAAGGGTAATATAAATGATGATGTCTACAATGCCAAACAGGGACACTAGTGGCCACAGAATAGAGTGGTGAGGGTAGCAATAGCATGAGGAGTCAACATAGTGGCCCAGTCACAGAGTGGTGAGGGTGGTAACAGCATGAGGAGTCAATATATAATGCCCCAGTCACAGAGCGGGGAGGGTGGCAACAGCATGAGGAGTCAACATAGTGACCCAGTTACAGTGTGGGGAGGGTGGCAACTCCATGAGGAGTCAACATAGTAGCCCAGTCACAAAGTGGGTAGGGGGTGGGCAACAGTAGTGGCAGTAACAGCACAAGACGGTGGCATTAGTAGAAGATGGCAGCAGGCGTGTGGCATCTGGCAGGTGGCAGTAGCAGAATAGTGGCTGAACCAAGTGGCCAGAAGTAACGAGCATATTTCACAATGTTCTAGTGTGGCAGCACACTGCAGTAAGAACACTACCACCAGAATGATCTAGTCTGATGCATCAGGCACCTATGTGTGGAAATCCTGGCTGATCCATGCTTGATTCATCTTTATGAAGGCTAACCTCTCAACACTTTGTATTGAAAGGCGAGTTCTCTTTGGGGTAACTATGTCCCCCACCACACTAAACACCCTCTCTGATGCCACACTACTTGCCGGGCACGAAGGTTTGCCCAGGGCAAACCGGGCCAGTTGCAGCCACAAATGTAGTTTGACAGCCCAGTAGTCTAGTGGATCTTGGATCTGGGGTTACAGGATGCAGTCCAACTATGCCACTACCTGCTGGTTCAGGTTCTGCTCCAAGTCCTGCTGCTGGCTAGTTTCTTCAATTGGCAAGTAAAGAAATGTGTTCATCAGAGACTAGAGACTCAAGTTACTGCTGACAGAGCTTCTGCTGCTCCTGCCCCCCCTCCTCCAGCTGTCATGGCAGCAAAGCGTGAGCGCAGAGGGTTCCCCAGTCATGCCTTCGTGATGATGGGCGATGGTGCACACAGACATTGACCAATCGACTACATAGGCCGACAGTAGCTGAGTTTATCATCCCTCTCAGCAGGTGTAAAAAATGGCTCCAATTTTGGCCCAGTAGCAAGGGTTTAACATGGTGGAGAGCCACTAGTCATCCCTCTGCCGAATGGTGATAATGCCGCTGTCATTACGCAAGCAACTCAGCATGCATCTGGCCATTTGCACAAGGGACTCAGAAGTATTCCCTGCCTCCATATCCACTGCATACTGATATGGTCTGTTGGGGTCCTATAGCTCCTTATCATCCTCCTGTTCCTCTCCTGTCACTTGGTCACTTAACCTTTTTATGTATACAATTCCTGTGTGCGTTAATGTCCTCATCCTCATCTTCCTCCTCAGCCAGTTCAGCCCCCAAAAGGCTCAGGTGGCCATGAGATGTAGGAACCATGTCTCCTGTCCTCTGTACAGTTAGATTTATCAGCATCTGCTCGAGGATGTGAAGTCGTGGAATTACATCATTCATCTCATAGTCCTGGCGACTGACAAATAAAGTGGCCTCCTCAAAGGGCCTGAGCAAACGGCAGATGTCATGCATCAGTTGTCACTGACTAATGTAGAAGTTAAACCGGTCAGTACTCCTGTCCGCCTGCATCATCAAGAAACCATTCAAGTCCTTCCTCTGCTCATATGGTAGGTTCAACATGTGGAGGGTGGCTTTCCACCATGTGGAAACGTAACATATGAGGTTGGGGAACACCATTATGCCTTTGCAGCGTGCTTTGCATGGTAAGAGTGGTTGAAGTGCATGCACCATTTCCTGGCCATTTTCAAGACGTCTTGCAGTTGGGTGGAAGACTTCAGGAACCAGGTTACAACTATATAAAAGATATACGACATGCAGGGCGAATGGGTCAGCCCTCTTTGATGCAGCGTCGACAGAATGTTCCTCCTCTTATCAGTGATCATGTTGGTGATGAGAAAGCCAGGATTCAAGTTTTTGATGAATGAGGCGGAGAAGTTCCTACCCACTGTGACTCCTTTCGCCCAAGCAGACCAGGTGCAGAACGGTATGACACTGTCGTGCTCTGCATAGGTGGTATGCTGGAGGACCAGAACTTGGTAGGGTATGAGGAGGCAGAGGAGGACATTAATGCTGGAATGAGAATGTGGAGGTGGCCTTGCTATCACCTGGTCAAGTTGCTGGTGTGCCTGGGCAATTTACCCAGTGGGCTGTAAAGAACATATACTATCCTTGACCACAGTTATGGCTCCACACATCGGCACTGGCATGAACTGTACCAGACACGGACAGGCTCAAGGACTGGGCTACCTTCTGCTGTACGTACATATGCAGTAGTGACAGCTTTGAACCATCCACTAGCACTAGTAATCAGTTCTCTTAAATGTGCAGAGTCAACTACATGGAAAGGGTGGGCTTGTAGTACCAGCAACTTGGCCAGGAGTGCATTCAGCTTCTGTGCCATTGGATGAGTGCATAAATGCTGTTGTTTCTTTGCAATCACTCTAGTGATTGATTGCTGGCGAAACACCTGACGAGGCAGAGCATCTGGACCAGTAGATGATGGGAAGAAAACACAGCTCCCTTCTGCTGAAGTGGTGGAACCTTGACTGCTGGAGAAGGGGTGCAGGCCACTGGGAGATTCGTCAGGCTGTACCAGCACATTAGCGCCACTGTTTTCTCAGGCCACTTTATGGTGATGCTCCATGTGTTGACGCAGGGCTTTGGAGCCAACACTGGCTGCGCTTCACCTTCTGCCCACAGATCCTACATACCACCATGCTGACATCCTCTGGCGACATGATGAAAAATTCCCATTTTGGCGAATATGTCAATTTTACCACTCTGTGATGACTGTCTGCTGCTTCCTGTATGAAGCCATGCATCTCTAGTCGTTTCCAGACAGGTAGGCTCCTGAGTAGCAGATGGTCTACCCCGAACATGTTTGGCTCCAGATTTCACACTGCTACCACCTTGGTCACAGCCACACTTGCACCCTGCCAGCTCAGCCACCCACTGCCACCCTGCCAATGTCTCTCGGGCAAGGTGCCAACCTCACCCCTTGATCATTAAGCTCCTTCATCACTTGGCTCCCACGTGTGATTTGCTACATCATCATCATCCACTACTGTCTGCTTGTCACTGATATCACCCTCACCAGTCCCATGGCCATGTCGCTGACTGCTCCCAACTCCTGCTCCCACGCCACTGTCATTGTTGCTACTTGCATGCCTACAGAAGGAAGCAGTGAAGCTCTCCTTCAAATCTGGGCTGGCCAGTAGCTGCTGACTGTCCTCAATAATATCTTTCTTGCTGAAAAGCAGAGCTGAGCCAGCAGCATATATTACTTGCCTGGCAGAAGAAGCAGCAAAGGAAAGAGGCAGGGTTAGGAACAGATGAGAAGACAGAGCATGTTTCTGGGCCATACCAACTAAGGGTCGTGTCAGGAGGTTAATGTAAAAGCATATTGCATTAAATTGAAATGCTTTATTAAAGCAACAGTATAATGCATTAAATGTAAGGGGTATATAAACATAGCAGTATAATGTTTTAATTGATCTGGTACATTAACACAACTTTACAGTTTAATGAATTAAATTTAACTGGTATATTAAAGGGGTTGTCCAAGTTATATTTATTGATGACCTATCCTCAAGATAGGTCATCAATATCACATCAGCGGGGCAGGTTACCTGCTTGCAGTAACATCTGTAGCGATAAGCAGGTATAATTACACCCAAGCAGTCCCATTCATTTCAATGGAACGGCTCGTTCCCATACACTTGTATAGGAGCAATCTATCCCATTGAAATGAAAGGGGCGGCTTGGGTGTAATTACACCTGCTTACCGCTGCGGACATTACAGTGAGCAGGTAAACAATGAAGAGAAGGCAGCGCTGGCACGGCACGCGCCTCCTCTTCAAACAGCTGATCGGCTGGGGTGCCGGGTGTCGGACCCCCGCCGATCTGATATTGATGACCAATAAATATAACTTGGATAACCACTTTAATGCAGCAGTATAATGTGTTGTTCTGGCATATTAACGAAATAGTACAATGCTTTAAATTGAACTAATATATTGGTGCAGTACTATAATGCCTTGAATTGCACAATTTTAATTGTCGCCATTTTTGTTTTTTACAAAGAAATGGGCACAGTGTAGCCAGAGAAATGTATGTATGCTGTGGTGCTGGGATTGCCTGAGAATATGGCTAGAAAATACTTATAAACTGTAACAGCTTCGGGTTTTTAAAAATAAAAATGCTGGCTTCTGTAAAAATTATGCTTTGGTACTTTCCACTTTCCCTGCATGATAAAACTCTTAATTTTCTACCTTTTGATTCAATCTAACAAAGTAAATATGTCCCTATATTGTCCCTACAAGCTGAGCTCAGAATGGCATCTGTCCTTCTAAGCCAGCTCAAGGACTCAAGAAACTGGCAAAATCCTGCACTCTGACTGGCTCAAAGGCTGTCAGCCTCTGATTGTGCAGGTCTTACCGTATAGCACTATGGGTTTTGTTTAGCTATTAGGATGGGCCGTCAATGTCCTAAAGCACCCCTTTGAATACAAAATGTATACCAAGAACTATTATTTGCAGTATTATAAAATCCTTCAGGTATTAAATATTAAAAAGTTAAGTAACATCACATAATCATCTGATTCCTTATGATTCCTTTGTCAATAGAGATAAAGAATGTTTTTGTTTAATCAAGTTATCATCATCAAACAATGACTGCATATGACGGTCAGAAGAACAGGTGTCAATGGCAAAGTAAACACATAAAACAGTCACATGGAAATGTTTTTGTTTTTTTTCACACCACCAATATTGATGGCCTTTGCTAAATGTAAAGCTATGAGAGCCTGTTCTTTGCAACACAGTGTGTGATCAGATAGGGAAAATAACAGTAGTAAAGCACAAATCACTACAGCTTTTGATAGCTGCATTCCCGTCTCTATTTGGCTTAACCACACTACACACCGGTTAAAATTTTGTGAACCCATCAGAATTTTCTATGTTTCTGCATAAATTTGACCTAAAACTACATACATAAGATTGTCACAAGTTCTTAAAGTAGATAAAGATTAGAGACAAACGAAGTTTGATTCGGATGCTTAGCCAAATTTCTTCAAGAAATTTAGTTTATTACGAATTATCTAACCACAAAGCACGTTAAATCAGGTCTATCCTGGCCTGCAGTTAAACTTGTGGAAGAATGTATCTTGGTGTATATTAGTGTGCATTGCTCCAACATGCAAAACTAATCCTTTCTGTTAGCAGTTACTGTGCATCAGAATGACAGGCAGGTCACATATATGAACATGCTGATCATCGCGCCACCAACAAGAAAATCATACAGCAGTCTTCAGTGAAAAAAAAATGCTGCGTGCCCCTGCAGGAGATGTGTCCAAATGACTCTTTTGTGGCACAAAATGAAGTCATGGAGGAAGCGCTAATAAAGTAGTGGAGAAAAAAAGTTTCTTTTAATCCATGTTGTGGCAGTGCAAACACATGTTTTCAATCTCTTCTGTTAGCTGTAGAATGGCTGTGCATCACAATTAGGCTCAGTTCACAGTAAGTAAGCCCAAAGCAGGTGTGGGTCAAACCCACAGGACAGGTGTAGATCTATTCATGATACCTAATGCGAGAGTAGGCTTGGCTCCTGAATATGGCTCTCAAAAACAGATGGAAATAAATGACCAAATAATTGAAGTGTGAGCTCAGCCTTACAGGTCAATGTAACAGGTCTAATTTATTAGCGTGGACTGAACCTTGCAGTGGCACAAGATTCAAGTTGTGGCCCCGTGATTGAGTGTGTCAGCAATAAGGTTGTTTTGATGTCACTGTTTATTTTTCCCTTCTTCTGATCCTTAAGAAGAACAGCCAGAAAAAAAGCAGATCTTGGTATTTTGAGCATGTTCCTTAACATGGTCAGTATTTGGTCAGCATTTGATCAGCATTTGTAAGGCAAAAACGGGAGTAGGTCTAAAACAGAGATGAAATGGAATTACGTCCATCTGTTTTGAACCCAGTCCTGCTTCTGGCTTCCAAATCCTCATCAAATGCTGATGAGAATATTGACTGTGTGATAGAGGCCTCATGCAAAATTTGCATGCAATTTGACCATTGGCATCTGAAATTGATTTTATTCAGATGGAAAAGAAGTCCTGCGTGCAGGACTTTAATGGCATCTATTACACAGTCAGTATTTGGTCAGTTTTTTGCATCAGTATTTTACCAGTATTGATAAGGCAAAAACATGAGTGGGTCCAAAACAGATATAAAATGGTGATGGAAATCTGTTCTGTGTATTGGACCACTTCAGATTTTGGCTACCAAACCATGATAGAATCCTGATGCAAAATACTGACCATGTGATAGAAGCCTTATAGATGCTCAAATGACAGGACCCATTTTTGTTTTAGTTTTCTGTTCTTCTGACGGATCAGAAGAACAGAAAAATAAACGGTGATGTCAACAAGGCTAAACAGGGACATTAGTGGCCCTGTAACAGACTGGTGAGGTTGGCAAAAGCATGAAGGGTGACAATAGTGGCCCCGGAACAGAGTGGGGAGGGGTGGGGGCAATAGCAGTGGCAGTAACAGCACAAGGTGGGTGGCAGCATCAGAAAAGTGGCAGCAGCTCATAGTCAGAAATAACGGGCCATTTGTCACAATGTTCACACTACAGTCAGATCATTACTACCAGAATTATCTAATCTGCTGCATCAGGCACCAGTGTCTGGAAATCCTGGGTGATCCACGCCTGATTTATCTTTATAAAGGTTAGTCTCCCAACATTTTATGTTAAAAGGTGAGTTCTCTTTGAGGTAACTATATCACTGGCCACACTAAACACCTTCTCTAATTACATAGTTACATAGTTGTTAAGGTTGGAAAAAGACACAAGTCCATCAAGTCCAACCTGTAATCCTGCAATATCCATTCCTGGATGGACATTGATCTTTCTTTTAAAAAGGGGTTGGGCCAAGGGAAATGGTGAGTAAAACAAGATTTCTATACATTGTCATAAGCCTCAAATTTATGTTGAATTAAAAAGTCATCTAAACCCTTTTTGAAGCCATCTATTGTATTTGCTGTGACCAGCTCCTGTGGCTGCCTATTTCCAGAGATTCAAAGACCTTACTGTAAAGAATGCTTGTCGCCTCTTATAACCGAATCTTTTTTTTTCTCCAGTCGTAGGGAGTGGCCTCATTTAATCTTTGCTCATAACTAAGATCTTCCAGGCCCTTTATGAGTTTAGTTGCTCTCCTCTGTACCTTTTCTAACTCCAGGGCATCCTTTTTATGGACTGGTGCCCAGAACTGAATTGCGTATTCCAGTTGAGGCCGCACCAACGCTTTGTATAATGGCAATATTACATCCCTGTCTCGCGAGTCCATACCTCTTTTAATACAAGACAGAATTCTGTTGACCTTAGAGGCAGCTGACTGGCACTGCATGCTGTTATTTAGTCTATGAGCTACTAATACACCCAGATCCTTCTCAACAAGTGACTCTTCCAGTGTTACTCCCCCTAGGACATAAGCTGCATGCAGATTATTCGCCCCCAAGTGCATAACTTTACATTTATCTATATTGAACCTTTGCTAAGTGGAGGCCCAAACAGTAAGTTTGTCCAAGTCAGATTGTAACTTATTAACATCTTCCATAGACTGGACTGTATTACAAAGTTTGCAAAAATAGAAACAGCACTATTAATCCCATCCTCTATGTCATTAATGAATAAGTTAAATATTAGCGGACCTAGCACATAACCTTGGGGAACACCACTTATAACCGGCGACCATTCAGAGTAGGAATCATTGACCACAACTCTTTGGATACGATCATGAAGCCAGTTTTCAATCCAATTACAAATTATATTTTCTAAACCAATAGACCTCAATTTACCCATTAGTCGTCCATGAGGGACAGTATCAAACGCCTTTGCAAAGTCCAAAAACACAATGTCGACAGCCTTTCCACTGTCCAGGCTTCTACTCACCTCCTTATAAAAACAAATCAGGTTAGTTTGACAGCTTCTGTTCTTAGTAAAACCATGTTGGCTATCACTTATTATATTATTGACAGTTACATAATCCTGTATGTAGTCCCGTAGAAGGCCCTCAAACATTTTTCCCAGTATGGATGTCAAGCTTACTGGTCTATAATTTCCTGGTGAAGACCTAGCACCCTTTTTGAAAATGGGCACCACATTCGCCTTGCGCCAGTCTCTTGGTACAATGCCTGTCGTTAAAGAATCTGTAAATATTACGAACAGAGGCAAAGCAATATCTGAACTGAGCTCCTTTAGAACTCTAGGGTGTAGTCCATCTAGGGTGTAGTCCATCTGGACCCGGGGCCTAGTTCGCCTTTAATTTTTTTAGCATATTAAGGACCATATCTACAGTCAGCCAGGTATGCATGTTATTTGAAGTATTTCCACCAGTGGTACCACCCTCATGAGATGTCCTCTCTTCTTTTGTATATACAGAGCTAAAAAACACATTTAGGAGCTCTGCCTTCTCTCGATCCCCAGTGACAACACACCGTTACCTTTATTTAGGTGTCCTACATGTTCTGACCTTGTTTTTTTTGCATTTATATATTTGAAGAATATTTTGGGGTTGTTCTCACTTTCTTTGGCCACCTGTATTTCATTGTATATTTTTGCTGATTTTATTACCCTCTTATATAATTTATTTAGTTCTTTATACTTTTTGAAGGCTACAGCTGTCCCCTCTGATTTGTATTTCTTAAAGGCCCTCTTTTTGTCATTTATTGCACTTTTTACACTCTTTGTAAGCCATGTGGGGTTTAATTTTATTCGCTTGTACTTGTTACCTCTAGGAACATATTTAACAATATACTTATCCAAAGTAGATTTAAAGCACTCCCATTTAGAATTAGTGTCAGTTTGTGACCTGAGTTTGTTTTTTACAGTTAAGTTGGAATATAACTACTGTAAATATATATATAAATAAACAAATAAATAAATGTGTATATATCTGTATAGTCTTCTGGCCTCCCAGCGTCCTGTCTTCTAGCAACCGGACACGTGACCGCTTCACTTGCGATCACATGACGGTCCCCATTCAGTGCAGGCAAGCCTCCGGTTCCTCCGGCTCGAGCAGGAACGATACCCCTACCCCAGTGGGCGTCTCTGCTGTACATGTGACCTAGAGGCTCTGGAGGCAGCAAGCGTTCCACAGCTTGTGCTCCAAGGCTGGTCACATAACCTTCCACCCTGTCTTTATTATATCTTTATTATATTTATTAGATATACAGGGTGGGCCATTTATATGGATACACCTAAATAAAATGGCAATGGTTGGTGATATTAACTTCCTGTTTGTGGCACATTAGTATATGGGAGGGGGAAAACTTTTCAAGATGGGTGGTGACCATGGTGGCCATTTTGAAGTCGGCCACTTTGGATCCAACTTTAGTTTTTTCAATGGGAAGAGGGTCTTGTGACACATCAAACTTAACGAGAATTTCACAAGAAAAACAATGGTGTGCTTGGTTTTAACGTAACTTTATTCTTCATGAGTTATTTACAAGTTTCTGACCACTTATAAAATGTGTTCAAAGTGCTGCCCATTGTGTTGGATTGTCAATGCAACCCTCCCACCATCTTGCTGGAAAAACTCAGGGAACGTGCCAGCTTCAGTCCATAAAGGGGCAAACACATCATCATGTAGCAGTTGAATGGCGCCCAAGGTCTCCCGATCTGAGCCCCTTAGACTTTTATCTTTGGGGTTTGGGGGCACAGAGGCCTAGCGTAGTAGGAGGGCCTAGTTAATGAGAGCTTCCATTATGGAAGCACTCATGCTTATATTGAACCTCAAGACAGCGATACAGATGATTTCTGCAGCAGGGCAGGGGAGAGGTGTCCCTCTTCCTCTTTCCTTTCATAGGCTGCATGTAGCCTATCAGAGGCCAGTACCATATCATCGTGCTGCCTGCGTCGTACGGCATGGGACACAGGCCAGAAAAGGTATATGAGTTTAATTTTTTATTAACACTATTCTGTTGCCTAGTATGGGGAAGGGAGGAAAGGAGCACTATGGGGGCATCTACTGGGGACCCTATAGATTAGAATTATATACTGGCACACATGGGGGACACTATGGAGGGGGGGAGAGGGGCACTATGGGGCATCTACTGGGGGGCATTATTTAGGGGCATTTTATACTGGAACAAACTATATGCGCACTATAGGGGTATTTTATACTGACACACAGGGGCTGGCTGGCAAATTTTAGCCTGGGGGGCAAGCACACAGCACTGGCCCATGTGTAGCGGCCCACCCTTAACCTGTTTAACTCCGCCTACCATAAAGCCGGTATAGGTAAATGGGCTTTAAATGGTTAAAAGGCGGCAGCTGGTTGTGTTTTCATGTTGGATCCCAGATACAGAACATGGCTGAGTCCTTAGCAACAGCCTGATCATTAGAGGGACCAGATTTACCAACCCCTGAGCTTAAGAGACTCCATTGAGTACAATAGGGTCTGCTCAGGATGCTGCTCTTTTACCAAACAAAAAAGTCTTGCATGCAGAACTTTTCTGACCGGTCTTTTTAACAGAATCTGTGTGGGGGGGCGTGGCCGGATGCCGAGGAGAGTAGCCACGAGAGAGTAGAGCTCCGTCCACCCCAGGCTCCAAACTGCTCCACAAGCCATCACCCGACACTGCCATGGGCAAGAGGAGAGGTGTGAAGGCCCCTAAAGCCTTACCTGATGCCTTGGGTTCACCCCAGTCGCAGACGCTGGACGCATTTCTCCTGAAGCCTTCTCCAGCTCCCTCAGCAATGGCGGACCCGCACGCGGCTCAGGAGCAGGAAGATGCTCCTCCCCCTCTTTCCCCGCCACAAGCGCTGCCGACCAGAGCGCACACACCGCAGCCTTCTGCCCAGGATGGCTCTCCTTCAAGACGGGCACCTTCCTCCAGCCTTAGGGGAACAGAGTGGACTGCCCAAACTGTGAGTGCTGAGTGGTGGGGGGATGGCCAAGCTGCTGGGGTTCAGCCGAACAGCACACTTCCCCCAGGGTCATGGGGAGGAGAGGATTTCCCTGCATTAACCCCTCCTGGGCTGGGCAGCTCCCATCCACTGCCGCCTAGACCATCACCACTGTCCCAGACGCCTGTTAACAGAGGGATAACATATTCTACGGCAATCATGGGGTCGGGGGCCCAAAAGGCACAAGATATCTCCAAGCCTTCACCATCTCCCAGGCGTCTCCCTCCCCTTCCTCCAGACGCAACTGGATCTGGGTCTCCCCCCTGCCCCCGAGACCCCAATATGGAACAGCATATTGCTTCGTCTGCAGATGGAGTGCCTCATTTACTACAATCACGCACTCCCTCTAGACGCGGGTCGTCATCTTCTTCAGATTCTGGGAGCTCCCATAAGCCTGCGGAGCCCCCCTCTGACTGGTGGGCGTGTATCCAACAACTTCCCACTAAACAAGACTTTAAAGCCTTGCTCACAGAAGTTACTGATGCCTTTAAAGAAGAATTATCAGCGATTTGCCGAGATGTTCAGACTGTGGGCCAACGAGTTCACCAGCTTGAGGAAGACCATAATGCCTCGCGTACGGTGGTCCGTTCTCTCCAGAAACAGACGGCCTCTCATTTCCACCAAATCCGCGATTTGCAAAGTCATGTTGAAGATCTGGACAATCGGGGTAGGCGCCACAATATTAGGGTTCGAGGGGTACCGGAGGCTCAAGGAGAAGAAGATGTTCGCTCCATTCTACACTCTATCTTTAATACTATTCTTGAACGCCCGCAGCAGCACCCTATCTTGATGGACCGAGCTCACCGTGCTCTCAGACCTAAGTCATTGCAGGGACCCCCTCGGGATATTATTTGCTTTGTTAATGACTTTGGCCTTAAAGAAGAAATTATGTCCAAAGCTAGGATTCGTCAACAACTTAATTTCAGCGGTGCAAAGGTGTCACTATTCCAGGATCTTTCCTGGATCACGCTGCAAAAACGCAGGGCTCTGCGACCGCTTCTGGACCTACTGCGTAAAAATGCTATCCCTTACCGCTGGGGATTTCCGTTTAGCCTCTCGGCGCGCAAGAATGGATCTACAGTTACGCTTAAGACTCCAGAGGATCTTGCTGAGTTCTGTGCCCGACTGGATATCCTCCCGCCGCAACTGCCTTCCTGGGACCTACCCTCCACTCTGCCTCCGATTCCAGCCACCTGGACCACTGTTGGACCCAGAAAGAAGCGGACCCGCTCGTCTCCTGTGGAGCCACGGGAGGGGAATGTCGCTTAGAAGATTTAGTAACTATATGTCCTAGTTGATGCTCTGTCGATCTTCTTCTGGTCTCTTGCTTCAATACTCCACTTCTCCCTTCTTCCCTCTCTCTTTTTTACTCTTCTGTTCTTCTTCACAATGGAACTTCAGTTCTGGTGTGGGTGATTGTATTATTATTATCCTTCATATGTATGGAGTCTTGGGGTGGGGCTTCTATGTCCCTATACCTTGGTAGTTATACTTCCTCCACGACCCCCTCTAGGAGTTTTCTTACATAAATTCAGCTACGGTTTGTTAGCTGTTTTGTTTAAATTTATACAACTCATTATTCTCTGGAACTCCATAGACATGAAGGCTGGGTCTTTGCTGTACCCCTTTATGTCACCACGGTTTTATTCATATTGTTATGATGTTTGTATGTTTCAATTCTCTGTGCTCCAATGGTCTTTTTCATCTCGGTGGTCCATACGGCCCTTAGTGGTAGCTCTATATCTTTTGGGGATGTTTGATGGTGGGGGAGCCTGGCACCCGTTGCTGGGTTCCGCATGCCTTCCTCTTTTTTGGGGGGTGACAGTAGCTCGTGACATATACTCCATATATAATGGCTAAGATTATGTCACTGAATGTTAAAGGCCTTAATTCTAACTTCAAAAGACGTATAGCCCTGCGGGAGTTCCGTAGATCAGGCGCTGATATTATACTAGTACAGGAGACTCACCTCACAGGCGAGGGTTCGTTCAACTTCGCCAAACATTGGTTCCCGCGAGTATACATGGCATCCTCCACATCTAAGTCTGCGGGGGTTGCCATTCTTATATCGAGATCATGCCCTCTTCAGGTTAATACAGTGCACACTGATCCCCTGGGAAGGTACTTGGTGCTGCAAGGGGTTCTGTATGGACGGCAACTCCAGCTATGCACCCTTTATGCTCCTAACTCTGGTCAGGTTGCCTTTTTGTCTTCTCTCTTCTCTACCTTGGCATCAGTTCGAGGGATGATACAACTAATAGGTGGCGATTTTAATGTCCCACTCTCTGAAAATATTGACAGACTGACAACACCCCCGACAGCCCCTAATTCCCAATGTCAACGCCTCTCTAGAGGATTTAGAAAGTTAGTCCGCATGCACTCCTTCTATGACCTATGGAGGGTGGATAACCCAACTTCTCGCCAGTTTACCTTTTACTCCGTCCCCCATCTTACACACTCGAGAATAGATTATTTTCTAGGTAATATCATGGCCCTTCGGTCCCTGACGTCTGCTTCAATAGGCCCAATAACTTGGTCTGATCATGCCCCCATCTACTTAGAGCTCCGCCTTTCTACTGCACCGCTGCGACACCCCCACTGGAGATTAAATGACACCCTGCTGACTAACCCACTCACCAGAGATGAGCTGCGTTCCTCCCTGTCCCGGTATTTCGCTGAGAATGGCGATAGCGTCTCTTCTCACGGCATACTGTGGGAAGCTCATAAGGCGGTCATGCGAGGCATATGTATTTCCCTCTCGTCCAGGCTGAAGAAGGATAGAGAGATGCAAAACAAGGAATGTTTGCGTTCTCTCCGTAGCGCAGAGCGTTCACTGAGCTCAAACCCTTCTAGGCGACTTCTGGGGCGGGTGGTGGAACTGCGAGCTCGTCTCAAATCCCTGGCCTCATCTTCCACTGAGCAGATGATTAGATATACTAGGCAACGTTATTTTACGCATGGAAATAAGCCCCATACGTTACTCGCCCGTCAACTTAAAGATAGAGCAGCAGCTTCTACACCCCACGCAATCAAAGATCGAAAAGGCACTTTACAATATCATCCATCATCTATTGTCGAATTATTTCACAAATATTACTCCACACTATATTCCCTTTCTTCTCCATTAGCCAAGGATGAGACAGCTCGTAACGCGCTTTTAGACGGGTTTCTTTCGGACTGTCACCTCCCTTCTCTCTCTCCGACTGCATTGGCCCATTTGAACCAGCCGATTACTGCTGAAGAAATTAGCGACACTATATCTGACTTGCCCACAGGAAAGGCGCCTGGCCCGGACGGTCTTCCCTATGCCTATTTTAAGACGTTTGGGGACGTATTGATTCCTCATATGGTGGGGCTGTTTAATGGGTTTTTGCAGGGTGAGAGGGTCCCTAACACCATGCTCAGCTCATACATCACAGTTATCCCTAAACCTGGGAAGGACCCTTCAGAATGCGCGAGTTATAGACCCATCAGCCTTCTAAACTCCGACCTGAAGATATTTACCAAACTATTGGCTAATAGGCTGAATGCCTGGCTACACCATTTAATACATAAAGACCAGGTAGGATTTATTAGATTTCGCCAAGCTGGAGACAACACGAGACGAGCAATTGACCTAGTTGAGGTCGCGGATAGGGGAGGAGTGGAGGCTTTATTGCTTAGTCTTGATGCTGAGAAAGCATTTGACCGGTTGAACTGGGACTTTATGTTTCGTACCCTGCATCATTTCGGTTTCAAGGGGCCGTTTTTGACCGCCTTGCAGGGTCTCTACTCCTCTCCTTCCGCGGTAGTCAGACTACCCCACGCCCATTCTGCTTCACTCCCGATATATAATGGCACTCGGCAGGGGTGTCCTTTGTCCCCTCTCCTATATGTGCTCAGTATTGAGCCCCTTGCAGCACTCATAAGGAATTCCCCGGATATTCAGGGTATTAAGGTCAGGGATAAATCCTTTTCAATTTCTCTATTTGCTGATGATGTGTTATTGACTTTGACTAACCCCTTTCTCTCTCTTCCCAATCTCCATGCGGTGTTGGATAGGTATAGTGGACTGTCAGGCTATAAATTGAACACAGCAAAATCAGAGGCCTTACCCATCAATATTACACCAGATAGACTTCTGCTGTTGAAAGGTCACTTTCAATATAAGTGGCGTACTCATTCCATTAAGTACCTTGGTGTTTTCCTTACCCCACACTACTCCACCTTATATAAGGTCAATTTCCCCCCATTAATAGCTGAAGTCAATTCCTTGTTGGCGAAATGGAAGTCGCTCCCACTTTCACTCCTGGGCAGAATAGCAGCTATTAAGATGTCCATTCTCCCTAAATTTCTATATCTATTCGAGACTCTCCCGGTGAGGGTGCCTGCCACAGTCCTTCGTTCCATCCAGACAAGCTTCCTCCGATTTGTCTGGAATTATAAAAGACATAGCATTTCTTCTAAGATACTGACGGCCCCTGTCATGAGTGGAGGCTTAGCCCTTTCAAATCTAGCTAGCTATTACTTAGCCTCCCACTTACGACAGATTCCATCGTGGTCGACTTTTCACTCTTATAGTCGGTGGACCGAAATCGAGAGGCTGTGGCTGGCGCCCACTCACTTGGGAGCCTTGATATGGGGCCCCCTCACTGACATTTCTCCCTCTAGTCTCCTTGGGCCTATGAGGCACACCAGAGAGGTATGGTTGGGAACTCGAGTTAAGTATAATCTGGCGACACTCAGATCCCCCCTTACTCTATTTCTCTACACTCCGCTGCTTCCAGGTAGCTCAGAGGCAGATATGGTGAGACCTTGGTCCAGAGCGGGTTTATACCGCCTTATTGACTTGAAGGACCAGTTCTCAGATGCTGTCCTATCATTTGAGGATCTACAGTCTAAATTCCCTATAACTCGGGATTTACGTTTTCAATATCTGAGGATAATCCATTACTGTACGGGAGTGTTGGGGTCCCAGACGGTTCCCACTCTTTCCCCGTTTGAACGACTCTGCATGCAGAGTCCCTCTTCTAAGGGCTTGATATCTGACATATATCAGATACTGATGTCCTTTGAGTATCCAGCAGGATATAAGCATCCCTATGTGTTGAAGTGGGAGGACTGGTTGCAAAGGGAGCTCTCCCCAGAGACCTGGAGAACTATATGGAGGAGAGCACATCTTAGTTCTTCCTCAGTAGGGTATAAGGAAAATCAGCTGAAGATTTTACTGTTTTGGTACCATACCCCGGCAGTGCTACATGCGATGAATCCGGAGATTCCGGACCTCTGTTGGAGATGCTCCCACTCTCAGGCCTCGCAGTTCCACATATTCTGGTCCTGTTCAGCCCTGTCTCCGTTCTGGTCGCAAGTGAGACATACTATAAGGGTTCTCTTAGAGGTTTCTCTTCCCCAAGATCCGTCCTTCTTTTTACTAAACGTTGTCCCGCCTATACTGCGGGGACAGGGTGCCAGGCTGCTCCTCCATATCCTTACTGCTGCCAAGTGTTTGATTGCCTTGTTCTGGAAAAAACCTTCTCCCCCTACGATTCATGACCTTATTGGTCGTTCAAAGATGATCAGATCTCTAGAATATTCAGTCGCTTTACAGCGAAATACAGTAGATAAGTTCAATAAATGTTGGTACCCGTGGGACACCCGAGAACATCTGATTGTTTAAAGAACACAGAGACTTTTTTGCTGTTGTATTGTTTATAATTTTCTTTTATTGTTTGATTTCTTGTTGTTCATTTCAAGAAGCCTTTTTTTTGGGATACACAAAAAAAAAAAGAACAAATATAAGGTAGTCATGTTGTAGTGTGGATGACTGATTTATTCTGCTGATGTATCTGTTATGACTTTACCATGTTTTCATCTTCTGATTTGTATTGAAAATGAAAAATTTCAATAAAATTTAAATGGGAAATAACAGAATCTGTGACCCAAACGCAAATGTGAATGGATAGTATTAGACGTATAGCATCAGATGTCTGTTTAACACAAATACAGAGCAAGAACCAAGATCACTACATACACACAGCACCAGAACCAAACCTAGATGTCAAACACAGAACCAGAACCAAGTTCACTGCATGAATACAACACCAGAACCAGGCCCATAAGTCAAATACAGCAACAAAATCAACAAGAAATATAGCACCATAACTAAACCTATAAGTCAAATACAGAACCAGAACCAAGTTTACTACATAAATACAGCACCAGAACCAAACCCATAAGTCAAATACAGCACCAGAACCTAGTTCAATACATAAATACAGCACCAGAACCAATTTCTCTACATAAATACATCACCAGAACCAAGTTCTCTACATAAATACAGCACCAGAACCAAGTTCTCTACATAAATACAGCACCAAAACCAATTTCTCTACATAAATACATCACCAGAACCAATTTCTCTACATAAATACAGCACCAGAACCAAGTTCTTTACATAAATACAGCTCCAGAACCAAGTTCTCTACATAAATACATCACCAGAACCAAGTCCTCTACATAAATACAGAACCAGAACCAAGTTCTCTACATAAATACAGCACCAGAACCAAGTTCTCTACATAAATACATCACCAGAACCAAGTCCTCTACATAAATACAGAACCAGAACCAAGTTCTCTACATACATACATCACCAGAACCAAGTTCAATACATAAATACAGAACCAGAACCAAGTTCTCTACATAAATACAGCATCAGAACCAAGTTCAATACATAAATACATCACCAAAACCAAGTTCAATACATAAATACAGCACCAGAACCAAGTTCTCTACATAAATACAGCACCAGAACCAAGTTCAATACATAAATACAGCATCAGAACCAAGTTCAATACATAAATACAGCACCAGATTTTAAATGTTTAGTACAGATACCATCTGAGTAGTCAGGTCAGCCCTCGCCATATGAAACTACAGCTCCCAGTATGGCCTGAACAAGTGTAAAGGGATGCTGGAAGTTATTGCGCAAAACAGCATGCTACCACCCATCATCAGCAGTAGATCATCCAGGTGACTACAGCTCCCATCATACACAGTCAGTAGCAGAATAATCATTTCCATTTAGTGACTTACAGGTGACATCTCCTCCTTCCCCATCTGGTTCAGACCACCATGACGACTCCTCCCATCCACAATGCAGCTTTGCAGATTTTGCCGAGAAGATGTCTTCAGCTTCACGCTTACCAACACATTGGCATCCTGCTTACTGACACAAACTTCATCTTAGTGCCACATTCTGTGCCCTGAATATAAACAGTAGCCATTAGTGGCACATACTCTGTGCCCTCTGTATA
>ONZH01015506.1:0-49475 GCA_900303285.1 Rhinella marina | reverse complement strand
CCTACTAATGTCAGCCATACTATGCTCAGGGACTGCTCACTCCTCCTCATAGTCCTCATACCTACTAATGTCAGCCATACTAGTGCTCAGGACTGCTCACTCTCCTCATAGTGCCTCCTACTAAGTCAGTGCCATACTAGTGCTCAGGGACTGCCTCACTCCTCATGCCACTACTAATGTCACCATACTAGTGCCAGGACTGCTCACTGCTCCTCATAGTGCCTCCTACTAATGTCAGCCATACTAGTGCTCAGGACTGCTCATGTCTAGTGCACCTACTCAGCCATACTAGTGTCAGGACTGCTCACTCCTCTCATAGTGCCTCTTACTATGTCAGCCATACTAGTGCTCAGGGGACTGCTCACTGCTCCTCTAGTGCTCTCCTACTAATGTCATGCCTACTAGTGCTCAGGGGACTGCTCACTGCTCCTCATAGTGCCACCTACTAATGTCAGCCATACTAGTGCTAGGGCTGGGACTGCTCACTCTCCTCATAGTGCTCCTACTAATGTCAGCATACTAGTGCTCAGGACTGCTCACTCCCTTCAGTGCCACCTACTAATGTCAGCTATACTAGTGTTCAGACTGCTCACTGCTCCTCATAGTGCTCCTACTAATGTCAGCCATACTAGTGCTCAGGGACTGCTCACTGCTCCTCATAGTGTCACCTACTAATGTCAGCCATACTAGTGCTCAGGGACTGCTCACTGCTCCTCATAGTGCCACCTACTAATGTCAGCCATACTAGTGCTCAGGGGACTGCTCACTGCTCCTCATAGTGCCTCCTACTAATGTCAGCCATACTAGTGCTCAGGGACTGCTCACTGCTCCTCATAGTGCCACCTACTAATGTCAGCCTACAGTTGCTCAGTGCTGCTCACTGCTCCTCATAGTGCCTCCTACTAATGTCAGCATACTAGTGCTCAGGGACTGCTCACTCCTCCTCATAGTGCCTCCTACTAAATTCAGCCATACTAGGTGCTCAGGACTGCTCACTCCTCCTCAAGTGCCACCTACTAATGTCAGCCATACTAGGGCTCAGGGACTGCTCAATCCTCCTCATAGTGCCACCTACTAATGTCAGCCATACTGCTCACTCCTCCTCATGACTAATCTCACTCAGGGACTCCTCAAGTGCAACCTACTAATGTCAGCCATACTAGTGCTCAGGGACTGCTCACTGCTCCTCATAGTGTCACCTACTAATGTCAGCCATATAGTGCTCAGGGGACTGCTCACTCCTCCTCATAGTGTCCTACTAATGTCAGCCATACTAGTGCTCAGGGACTGCTCACTCCTCATAGTGCCTCCACTAATGTCAGCCATACTAGTGCTCAGGGGACTGGCTCACTCCTCCTACATGCTGCTCTCCTACTAATGTCAGCCATACTAGTGCTCAGGACTGCTCACTCCTCTAGCCTACTACTAATGTCAGCATACTAGTGCTCAGGGGACTGCTCAGTCCTCCTACATAGTGCCCCTACTAATGTCAGCCATACTAGTGCTCAGGGACTGCTCCTCCTACTAATGTCCTCATGTGCACTGCTCACTCTCCTCATACTAGTCAGCCTCAGGGGACTGCTCACTCCTCCTCATAGTGCCACCTACTAATGTCAGCCATACTAGTGCTCAGGGGACTGCTCACTCCTCCTCATAGTGCCACCTACTAATGTCAGCCATACTAGTGCTCAGGACTGCTCACTCCTCCTCATAGTGTCACCTACTGTCAGCCATACTAGTGCTCAGACTGCTCACTCCTCCTCATAGTGCCTACTACTAATGTCAGCCATACTAGTGCTCAGGGACTGCTCACTCCTCCTCATAGTGCCTCCTACTAATGTCAGCCATACTAGTGCTCAGGGACTGCTCACTCCTCCTCATAGTGCCTCCTACTAATGTCAGCCATACTAGTGCTCAGGGGACTGCTCACTCCTCCTCATAGTGCCTCCTACTAATGTCAGCCATACTAGTGCTCAGGGACTGCTCACTCCTCCTCATAGTGCCTCCTACTAATGTCAGCCATACTAGTGCTCAGGGACTGCTCACTCCTCCTCATAGTGCCTCCTACTAATGTCAGCTAACTAGTGCTCAGGGACTGCTCACTCCTCCTCATAGTGCCTCCTACTAATGTCAGCCATACTAGTGCTCAGGGACTGCTCACTCCTCCTCATAGTGCCTCCTACTAATGTCAGCCATACTAGTGCTCAGGGACTGCTCACTCCGTCACTCTGCCATCCATAGGTTCCCCTACTAGTCAGCCATACTAGATTACACAGGACTGTTCACTCCAACACTCGTTCGCCAAATGATGAGCCTTCAACTTATTTATAGTGAGAAGATGGAAGGAAGGATTGCTGAGAAGTGTGACTGGGCAATGCTCTTCAAGAAAAGGACGGTATGACCTGGGATTCATAGTCACAAACAGTATAACCTGAGATTCATACTCACAAACTGTACGAACTGGGATTCACATTCACAAATGGTATGACATGGGATTCATACTCTCAAAAGGTACGACCTGGGATTCATACTCTCAAACGGTATGACCAGGGATTCATACTCCCTAACGAATGACCAGGGATTCATAATCCCTAACGGTATTACCTGGGATTCATACTCTCAAATGGTATGACCTGGGATTCATACTCTCAAACGGTATGACCTGGGATTCATACTCTCAAACGGTATGACCTGGGATTCATACTCTCAAACGGTATGACCTGGGATTCATACTCTCAAACGGTATGACCTGGGATTCATACTCTCAAACGGTATGACCTGGGATTCATACTCTCAAACGGTATGACCTGGGATTCATACTCTCAAACGGTATTATCTGGATTCATACTCTCAAACGTATTATCTGGATTCATACTCTCAAACGGTATGACCTGGGATTCATACTCCCTAACGGTATGAGCTGGATTCAAACTCCGCAAACGGTTATGACCTGGGATTCATACTCCCTAACGGTATGACCTGGGATTCATACTCACAAACGGAATGACGCAGGGATTCATACTCACTAACAGTTGACCTAAGATTCATACTCACTAATAGTATGACCTGGGATTCATTCTCGTCAAATGGTATGACCTGGGATTCATACTCCCTAACGTTATGACCTGGGATTCATACTCTCAAACGGTATGACCTGGGATTCATACTCTCAAACGGTATGACCTGGGATTCATACTCTCAAACGGTATGACCTGGGATTCATACTTTCAAACGGTATGACCAGGGATTCATACTCCCTAACATTATGACCTGGGATTCATATTCTTAAACGGTATGACCTAGGATTCATACTCTCAAAAGGTATGACCTTGGATTCATACTCTCAAAAGGTATGACCTTGGATTCATACTCTCAAAAGGTATGACCTTGGATTCATACTCCATAACGGTATGACCAGGGATTCATACTCCCTAACGTTATGACCTGGGATTCATACTCTGAAACTGTATGACCTGGCATTCATACCCACAAACGGTAAAAACTCTGATTTCTTTTTTGTAAATGAAAAACCAACTACTCATACTACCCCCGATAAGGGGACAGCATGAAACATGCTCAACACAAAAGATATAAAATAATATAAATTTTATTACAAAAATAGTTAATAAAGAGTATACATGAATAATCTCCAAATATAATCAATAGAGGGTCATACAGTGTAGGTGGGAGGCATGGGCCGTAGAAGTCACCCTCCCAAACTAGATGTTAAACATGTCATTGGGTAAAGCAAATACATAGGTACATGAGCCTATAGAGCTCAAACATCTCCAGGGTAATGTACAACCAGCACACAATGCCACCTAATGTAATATAAAGCACAGGTAAAAAACCTATAGGTCATAAATGTGTCCCTGATACAACATCAAATAGAAATGAATCTTACCCAAAGACATGATAAGGCAGGGGGGCCACCACAAAGCCCACTAGAAAAGTCCTCAACGCGCGTTTCGCACAGAAAGGCTTCGTCAGGAGGAGGATTTGGGTAAGATTCATTCTATTTGATGTTGTATCAGGGACACATTTATGACCTATAGGTTTTTTACCTGTGCTTTATATTACATTAGGTGGCATTGTGTGCTGGTTGTACATTACCCTGGAGATGTTTGAGCTCTATAGGCTCATGTACCTATGTATTTGCTTTACCCAATGACATGTTTAACATCTAGTTTGGGAGGGTGACTTCTACGGCCCATGCCTCCCACCTACACTGTATGACCCTCTATTGATTATATTTGGAGATTATTCATGTATACTCTTTATTAACTATTTTTGTAATAAAATTTATATTATTTTATATCTTTTGTGTTGAGCATGTTTCATGCTGTCCCCTTATCGGGGGTAGTATGAGTAGTTGGTTTTTCATTGATTTTCCTTGCTCTTAGTTTATTATTTGAGGCTATTGTGGTTTTTCTTTTTTGTAAATGTCCTGAAAAACTATTTTAGACAGGTGTTGCAGAACACATTCAATAATGGCGAGGTTGCTTACGCTGCATTTCCATCAGTCTCCCTCAGGATTTGCTGACATACAAGTCTACGACTCCAAGTGGCGAATACGCTGTGGATTTTCTGCAGTGGAACTGTGTGCCGCATTTTAAGGAGCACTACCACAAAAATGTTTATCTCACCAGTGACTGTATTTGTGAGTTATCCCCTCCCTTCTGATCCTCAGCTGTGTCATGTGACCAACGCTCTGATCTCCAACGACATTGAGACTGACATTGAGGCTCCCATAGGAATACATAGAGAAACTGATCTCCTGTCCACACTTTCCTGTGTTATTAGGAAAGTCAGAGTGCTGGTCACATGACACAGCTGAGGATCAGAAGGGAGGTTATAACTCACAAATACAGTCACTGATGAGAAGATTACATTACCACAGATTACATCATGTACTTTTCTAACAGGTCAGAGAATACATTTTTTTGTGGGAGTTCTTCTTTAAGGGGGTTGGGGGGATACAGTGAGGACTCGCCGCTGCTTCCAGTAAATCCCCAGTGTTTTACAATAGAAAATAATTTAACAAATATCATCCAAACCTTGCAAAAAAAAAAAAAGTGCATAAAGTGACCCGTGTGCAGGTTGTAAATTCTCAGCAGGTCAATTTACGCTGCAGTTTCCACACAGGGCAAAACCCAAAGCAAATCTGCAACAAAATCCTCACGTAACTCATATCAATTTTGCTGCGGATCGATCAAAAAATTCTCAGCAAATTTTTTTCTGTACCAAATGACATTCTGCATCACAGCAGCAGCAAAGTGGATGAGATTTTTCGACTAAAAATCCACCCATTCCTAGATATGGAGTCTGGATATTTCAGATTTCTGCTGCAAATCCACATTATTCCATGGATAAGCTGCCGATTTTCAGCTGTGGAAAATTCGACACAGACGTATCCCATGGGAGCGGTCAGGCACAGCCGGATTTACACCGAGTAGGATCTAAGTGCAGGATCTGACCATCCTAGACTAAAGACGTCTGACCGCGCCCAGCTGCATCGATTAAAAAAACATCATAAAAAAATGAATAATTTGTTTGGATACAATTTTATAAAATGTATTCTTTTAATATACAACGTATTCACTTCAGAGCCAAGTCTTTGTAACCATTGAAATAATATATAGTTTTTTCTCTTTAGTGCTTCATTCACAGGACCGTATTTTGTTTCCTTGTCCGTTCCTTTTTTTTTTTTGCGGACCGTATGCGGAACCATTCATTTCAATGGGTCCGCAAAAAAAAAAAACGGAAGGTACTCCGTGTTCATTCCGTTTCCGTATATCTGTAAAAAAAAAGATAGAACATGTCCTATTCTTGTCCGTTTTGCTGACAAGGATAGGCATTGTTACAATGGATCCGCAAAAAAATCAAAAAACGGAAACACGGACGTCATCTGTTTTTTTAGCGGATGCAATCTGCAGACTGCAAAACACATACGGACGTGTGAATGAAGCCTTAAACACACTTTTGTCCTTACAAACGATCCGCGAGTTTCAGCGTCAAACCGCCATTTTAATACGTAAAATTTAATTTTGTAAATATCTGCCAATTTCAAGGAGGATTTTAGTCCTGGCGACTGCAAAAGAAGCGATTTAAATGCCTGGATATATTGAACGCTTGAGAAGTGCAAGCTCTTGTGCCAAGCCTTCCCTCTGCAATATGCAGAGAGGCGCGTAAATCATGACGCCTCTCAGTATCTCCGTTAGTCATGTGTCGCATTGTCCCCGTACTGCGCTCACTGCTGTGGGATTGAGTGCAAGCTCTGCGTCACAGCCGCGGTCATACGAAAAGCTCTCACCCTCCTCGTACCAATGCATACAAACAAATGCAATAGAAAATGGAAGAAGAAATCCGTCCCCAGCGCCCCCCTCCCCTCTCCTTCTGTTAGGTCTAAAACAAAAAAAAAAAAAACGGAAATAAAACTTGTACCGCGTGACAGATGCCGTTTCAATGCCAACGATCCAAAAAAAAAAAAAAAGTAGAATTCTAATAAATAATAACAATAACTGTAATGACGATGATGAAAAAGGAGGCGTTGCACATTTAATGTGAGTGGATGTCTTGTGAAGCGAGACCCCCGGCTCTAATGAGCCCCTGCGGATGGCAGGCATGCGAGCTGTATTGACACGCACACTTAAGCTAATACACCTAGACCAGTGTCTCGGAGCTGTAGCAGCTGGGGATGCTGACAGAATATCTCGCTTCCATCTTCAAAGGGAGGAAGTGATTAGTATGTTATCATTACCATTCAAAACGTGATTTCCCCGATTCCCTTCTGGCATAGGTGACACATCTCTGAGATGCAGGCCAGAGCAGGGAGGTAACTGCAGCCACATCAAAGCTCTCCTTGATATTCCTCTGCCGGCTCGGGGTGCCTGTGTGCGGCTGGGGAGTGGGCGAGAGAAGCAAATCATTAAAACAATGCATTTACATCAGCACAGATAAAATCCGCGCTGAAGGTCAGGAAGCCGACACAACCGGGCCGGCGTAATTACTTCAATCACCCCAGACGGGTTTATAGTGAAGATTGGGAGATACCGGGTCCATTTATTGGCGCTGAGGACGGTGGTGGGGCCGCAATTAAAGGCAATCATCTCCTAATAACAATTATGTCACTTAATTCATCTCATTTCTCTACATTGGAAGCGAAGGCGGCGCAGTCATTAGGTTTATTACACATCGAAACTCTACCAGCCCCGATACGAGCTACACCGACGACACAGAGAAGTCCAAGTATCAGACTCAGGGTACAGGATAATGACACTGACACTAGGGGTACAGGATAATGACACTGACACTTGGGGTACAGGATAATGACACTGACACTCGGGGTACAGGATAAGGACGCTGACACTCGGGGTACGGGATAATGACACTGACACTCGGGGTACAGGATAATGACACTGACACTCGGGGTACGGGATAATGACGCTGACACTCGGGGTACGGGATAATGACACTGACACTCGGGGTACAGGATAATGACGCTGACTCTCGGGGTACAGGATAATGACGCTGACACTCGGGGTACAGGATTAATGACACTGACACTCGGGGGACAGGATAATGACACTGACACTGGGGTACAGGATAATGACACTGACACTTCGGGGTACAGGATAATGACGCTTACCTCGGGTACAGGATAATGACACTGACACTTGGGGTACAGGATAATGACGCTTACACTCGGGTACAGGATAATGACGCTGACACTCGTACAGGATAATGACACTGACACTCGGGGTACGGGATAATGACGCTGACACTCGGGGTACAGGATAATGACACTGACACTCGGGGTAACAGGATAATGACACTGACACTCGGGGTACAGGATAATGACACTGACACTTGGGGTACAGGATAATGAAACTGACACTCGGGGTACAGGATGATGACACTGACACTCGCGGTACAGGATAATTGACGCTTACCACTCGGGGTAACAGGATAATGACGCTGACACTCGGGTACAGGATAATGACACTGACACTCGGGGTACAGGGAATGAATGACACTGACACTCGGGGTACAGGATAATGACACTGACACTCGGGTACAGGATAATGACACTGACACTCGGGGTACAGGATAATGACCGGCAGATGACACTCGGGGTACAGGATAATGACACTGACGCTTGGGGTACAGGATAATGACGCTGACACTTCGGGGTACAGGATAATGACGCTGACACTCGGGGTACAGGATAATGACACTGACACTCGGGGTACAGGATAATGACACTGACACTCGGGGTACGGGATAATGACGCTGACACTCGGGGTACGGGATAATGACACTGACTCTCGGGTACAGGATAATGATGCTGACTCTCGGGGTACAGGATAATGACGCTGACACTCGGGTACAGGATAATGACACTGACCACTCGGGGGACAGATAATGACACTGACACTTGGGGTACAGGATAATGACACTGACACTCGGGGTACAGGATAATGACGCTTACACTCGGGGTACAGGATAATGACACTGACACTTGGGGTACAGGATAATGACGCTTACACTCGGGGTACAGGATAATGACGCTGACACTCGTACAGGATAATGACACTGACACTCGGAGTACGGGATAATGACGCTGACACTCGGGGTACAGGATAATGACACTGACACTCGGGGTACAGGATAATAACTGACACTCGGGGTACAGGATAATGACACTGACACTTGGGTACAGGATAATGAAACTGACACAGGATGATGACACTGACACTCGGGGTACAGGATTAATGACTGGACACTCGCGGGTACAGGATGATGATGAACAGGATAATGACACTCGGGGTACAGGATGACACGACAGGTACAGGATAATGACACTGACACTCGGGTACGTACATGACACTGACACTCGGGGTACAGGATAATGACTGACACTCGGGTACAGGATAAGGACACTCGGGTACAGGAAACTGTACACTGACACTCGGGGTACAGGATAATGACACTGACACTCGGGGTACAGGATAATGACTCACTGACACTCGGGGTACAGGATAATGACACTGACACTCGGGTACAGGATAATGACACTGACACTTGCGGGTACAGGATAATGACACTGGACACTCGGGGTACAGGATAAATGACACTGACACTCGGGTACAGGATAATGACACACAGGATAATGACACTGACACTCGGGTACAGGATTGTACACTGACACTCGGGTACAGGAATAATGACGCTGACACTCGGGGTACAGGATAATGACCTGACACTCGGGTACAGGATAATGACACTGACACTCGGGGTACAGGGATAATACACTGACACTCGGGACAGGATAATGACACGACACTCGGGGTACAGGATAATGACACTGACACTTGGGGTACAGGATAAATGACACTGACACTCGGGGTACAGGATAATGACAATGACACTGGGGGTAACAGGGATAATGACACTGACACTCGGGGTACAGGATAATGACACTGACACTCGGGGTACAGGATAATGACACTGACACTGGGGTACAGGATAATGACACTGACACTGGGGGTACAGGATAATGACTGACACTCGGGTACGGATAATAACACTGACACGTCGGGTACAGGATAATGACACTGACACTCGGGGTACAGGATAATGACACTTGACACTCGGGGTAAAGGATAATGACACTGACACTTGGGGTACAGGATAATGACACTGACACTCGGGGTACAGGATAATGACACTCGGGGTACAGGATAATGACATTGACACTCGGGGTAACAGGATAATGACACTGACACTCGGGGTACAGGATAATGACACTCGGGGTACAGGATATGACACTGACACTCGGGGTACAGGATAATGACACTGACGCTTGGGGTACAGGATAATGACGCTGACACTCGGGTACAGGATAATGACACTGACACTCGGGGTACAGGATAATGACGCTGAACACTGGGGGTACAGATAATGACCACTGACACTGGGGGTACAGGATAATGACACTGACACTCGGGGTACAGGATAATGACACTGACACTCGGGGTAACAGGATAATGACACTGACACTCGGGTACAGGAATGACACTGACACTTGGGGTACAGGATAATGACACTGACACTCGGGGTACAGGATAATGACACTGACACTCGGGTACAGGATAATGACACTGACACTCGGGGTAACAGGATAATAACACTGACACTCGGGTACAGGATAATGACACTGACACTCGGGGTACAGGATAATGACACTGACGCTTGGGGTACAGGATAATGACACTGACACTTGGGGTACAGGATAATGACACTGACACTCGGGGTACAGGATAATGACACTGACACTCGGGGTACAGGATAATGACACTGACACTCGGGGTACAGGATAATGACGCTGACACTTGGGGTACAGGATAGATGACACTGACACTCAGGGTTCACATTTATATAGTGCTGACATATTCCACTCTGCAGACATTATCACTCGCTGTAACCAGTGGAGCTTACAATATAATTCTCTATCCGTGTGTCTCTGGACTGTGGGAGGACACATGCAGATTTTGGCCTTGGTCGGATTCAAACCTGGGACCCCAGCGCTGCATGTCATTACATTACATAGTGTGCGGTGATGCTGATGATATGGCGGCACATTCCCGGTGACACAGATTACATACTGGCGGTGTACACTGAAGCGCTAATTGTAGAACTCAGGAGAACTGTGACAGAAGAGTCTCCTCTGATAATGAAGAGATGTGTGCGGCTTGTGTTCAATTTTATGCAAATCTGCAATTAAATTATAATCTGCAAACAATCCCCAGAAGATGAAACAGAGACAGATCCGCCCGCCGCAGATAATGGGAGTCTTATTTGTGTTTTTCTATGTACAGATATCAGGTATTACAGTGTGAGCGGGAAGGCCGGGATCCCGGAGGAATCTGTAATAACACCCTGGCACCGGGGCCCTAAGATCCGTCACATTACAGCGAACACATGTGGATCGTAACAGAAAATCAGGAAAAGTTTGTGGGGTTAAAAAATAAAAAATAAGGCAAACAGAGAAAATAAGAGTGGGGGTCGACTACAGGAGGTGCAGGTTTTATAACTTCACCAGCACAGATCATCATGGAGAAAGTAAATCCAGTGAAGAGCAAATCCTCAAGATCAGCTGCAGGCACCGGATGAGGCGCAGGTCTGCACCGCCATGGATCCGCACACTGTCACTCAGTGGGGGACCCTCGACAGGGCTGTGGAAACTCCTTCACATGCAGCAAATTCAGAATTCACACAGCAGAACGTCTGCTCTTCAGGGCCCTTTATTGAGCCCTCCATCTTCTTCAGGGTTCTCAGTCCCAGCTCCAAGTTCCTCTGCCCTTCTTCAGGTCCTTGTATCCCCTCTAGACCCCTGTATTCTCATTCAGGCTACTCTGCCACCCTGCAGGTTTATCTGTCTTCTTCCAGGGCCCCTCTGTCCCCTTTTGTGCCCCACTTCTCTTTCAGGACAATGCTGTCCTCTTTTCAGGCTCCACTGTCCTCTCTACACCTCCAGAATCATCTGTTCCTCTTCCAGTCCCCGCTGTCCTCTTTTGGGGCCCACAGTTCACCTGCAGGCTCCTCTGCCCTTTGTACACCTCCAGGCTCCTCTCTCCTCTGTACACCTCCAGGCTCCTCTCTCCTCTGTACACCTTCAGAACCCTCTGTCCTCTTTTCCGGCTCCTCTGCCCTTTGTATACCTCCAGGCTCCTCTCTCCTCTGTACACCTCCAGGCTCCTCTCTCCTCTGTACACCTCCAGGCTCCTCTCTCCTCTGTACACCTCCAGGCTCCTCTCTCCTCTGTACACCTCCAGGCTCCTCTCTCCTCTGTACACCTCCAGGCTCCTCTCTCCTCTGTACACCTCCAGGCTCCTCTCTCCTCTGTACACCTCCAGGCTCCTCTCTCCTCTGTACACCTCCAGGCTCCTCTTCCTCTGTACACCTCCAGGCTCCTCTCTCCTCTGTACACCTCCAGGCTCTCTCTCCTCTGTACACCTCCAGGCTCCTCTCTCCTCTGTACACTCTCCAGGCTCCTCTCTCCTCTGTACCACCTCCAGGCTCCTCTCTCCTCTGTACACCTCCAGGCTCCTCTCCTCTGTACACCTCCAGGCCTCCTCTCTCCTCTGTACACCTCCACCTCCAGGCTCCTCTCTCCTCTGTACACCTCCAGGCTCCTCTCTCCTCTGTACACCTCCAGGCTCCTCTCTCCCTGTACACCTCCAGGCTCCTCTCTCCTCTGTTACACCTCCAGGCTCCTCTCTCCTCTGTACACCTCCAGGCTCCCTCTCTCCTCTGTACACCTCCAGCTCCTCTCTCCTCTGTACACCTCCAGGCTCCTCTCTCCTCTGTACACCTCCAGGCTCCTCTCTCCTCTGTACACATTCAGAACCCTCTGTCCTCTTTTCAGGCTCCTCTGCCCTTTGTATACCTCCAGGCTCCTCTCTCCTCTGTACACCTCCAGATCCCGCTGTCCCTCTTTCGGGGCCGACAGTTCACCTCCAGGCTCCTCTGCCCTTTGTACACCTCCAGAACCCTCTGTTCCTCTTCCAGGGCCCCGCTGTCCTCTTCCGGGGCCCATAGTTCACCTCCAGGCTCCTCTGTTCCTCTTCCAGGGCCCTGCTGTCCATGTCCGGGGCCCACAGTTCACTTCCAGGCTCCTCTGCCCTCTGTACACATCCACTGGGTAAACTGCAATCCTTTCCCTCATCATCTGCCAGTGGGGAGAGCCTGGACACACAGAGGGTCGGCCGATCCCACCGACACTGAGCGGGTCTACGTTCTATCAGGTTATACTGCCTTCTGGCCACAAGAATAGTCTCATCTGCAGAGCTGTAAAATAAAAAGGAAAACCAGTGAACCCACAATAATACTACGGAGTCAACCAGGCGCCGTTAGAATCCAGCGTCAAAACAGTGACGGCAAAAATGTGACCGGAGCCTTAGATTTTCTGCAGATGACTTGTCTCCTATAAACTATAACCGTTATTATATACCACTCGGGACATTTTTGAATCATTATCTGGGACTCAGGCCAAGTAGGGGCATTTTAGGGCAAGACACCCGGCTCGACGTTGGGAGACCCCCTGTTACCGGTAATCAACAAAGCGGTAGTAATGTTAAGTATTACAGATAGGGCCTCCGATCCGTTTGTTAATTGCTTTTGATAAGATGGTGCCAATCCTATTAACCATATGTTACTTTGGCTGTGTTAGGGTCTGGAGTAGGGGTAACACCCCCATTAATTTTTCATACAGAAGTAAGGAACAAATACTGTTAGTGTCAGCGGCCATCAGCACATGTCAGCCAGTGTAATATCCGTGTTCCCGATGACAGAAGGCCTTTAGCCCTGCCTCAAACACCGACACCACCGGTATATGCCCATGGTGAAGACGCGTAGGAGAAGCGCAGTCCGAGCTCCGTCCGGCAGGAGGAGATTAAGACACGGAAAGAATTCTCTTGAAGTTGGGTCCAGGTCGACTGGAGGAACAGACAACGTTTAACGCAAAAAAGACAGAAAATCCCCTCTGCATAGCGTCAATGGGCGAGAGGTGAGGAGCAAAAAATGTTGAAAAAAAACCCACCACCAACTCAGGGAGGTAAAGCGAACAAACAACGGGGGTGTTTTCAGGTTATTACGGAAGGCGACTGCATGGGGAAAATCTTCAAGCCGCCGGCGCACTCCTTACCTGCGTTCACCTACCCGCCTGTCTTTCATTAGACAGAAACAAAAGGAGAAGGCAGACGAGGCAGTGGCGGATCTGGAGAGAGCGCGGCTTTTTATCCCCCAGATGGTTTGTGCGATGCCTTTGTACCGGCAGACAGGGAAGGTGATTTACTCTCCAGCTGAAGCTTTACCGGGAGGAAGTTCTGACGACCAGTTTTTTGCACAGTGAAGCATTTGAGATTTAAGTCATCCAACAAGCTCCTTCCATGAAGGTCCCTCTGTCAGGATTCAACCTAGATCTTAAAATGAAAGACCGCGGCGACGCTGTGCACGTAGCGCTGGCTGCAATAGGCTCCCATTCCTATGGTAATGATGGGAGTTATAGCACAAGCCCCATCGTGTACACGGCTGTTAGCACAAACCGGGATCCTGACACCCGGGATCCACTGAGATGATTTCTGCACCTTGTACGCTTGTTACAGGAGACGGGTGAACGAACGAGTGGAAGACGGGCGGAGGATGAGCGCAGACATTGGAAGGAAGGTGGCGGATACTCTGAAGGTGCAGACACATGTGGCGCCTCTGCTCTATTAGATGCATGTGGTCTTTGCAACAACCTACCTGCAGTTGTGGCGCCTTTCCTTTCACCAACAGGAAAAAAGCAAACCCAAAAAGTAACATTTAATTACATTAACCACTTCCAGTCTGCCCATTGACTATAAATGTCCTGGTAGTGGATCTCTATCTATGAATGGACGTTTTCAAACGTCCTTGAGCTTTGCTCCCTGTGTGCAGCACATTTAAGCCCCTCAAAGTCACTTTAGAACTGCAAAGCGCCTTTAAAATTAACTATTGGAAATTTTCATGAAAATCTTAAAAATTGCATCTAAAATTCGAAGCCTTCTAACGTCCTCAAAAAATAAAATTACATTTCCAAAATTATGCCAACATAAAGTGGACATATGGTGAATGTTCATTAATAACAATTTTATTAGATATCACTATGCAACTTAAAAGCAGAGAAATTAATATTTAAAAAATTGTGATTTTTTTCAAAATTTTCAGTAAATTTTGGATTTTTTATAAATAAGGTAAAATATATTGACTCAAATTTACCATTAACACAAAGTACAATGTGTCACAAGAAAACAATCTCAGAATGGCTTGGATAAGTAAAAGTGTTCCAACGTTATTACCACATGAAGTGACACACGTCAGATTTGCAAAATTAGGCCTGGTCAGGAAGGGGGTAAATGGCCCGGATGGGAAGTGGTTAAAGAGGTATTCCCATCTCACACATGTAGTTTGTATAGTTAGATATAGCCATACCAGTATTATTACTAATAGAATGTATTTATATAAAATGTACCGTTTAGAAGATTTCCCTATTTGTATATCCATTGTCCCACACACATCAGTCAGGCCGTTGCCCCTGGTTACGACCACCGTGGCCATGTAGTATTGGTGGTCGGCTTGCTCTGAGGTAACTGCTGTATTGTGAACACACATTGCATGAACATGCACAGACACATCTTACGGTACTTTCACATCTGTGTTTTGGACGCTACCAGTCCAAAACCCAATGGTCAGGATCTGTCCAAAACGCAGACTTTATAAACGGATCCTGCTCCATAGAGATGAATTGATCTTGGAACAGGATCCGTTTCTCTGCGTTTTGGAAACGCAGACAAAAATGCTACAACCCTAAGATGTGTCTCCGCATGCTCATGTAATGTGTGTTCACAATACAGCAGTTATCTCAGAGCGGGTTTATACAGGAATAAGCCGACCACCACTACTACATGGCTGCGGTGGTCGTAACCAGGGGCAACAGCCTGACTGATGTGTGTGGGACAATGGATATACAAATAGGGAAATCTTCTAAACGGTACATTTTATATAAATACATTCTATTAGTAATAATACTGGTATGGCTATATCTAACTATACAAACTACATCTGTGAGATGGGAATACCCCTTTAATTACATATTAGAGTCCGGTAATGTGATAGACGTCTGCTGGGTGTTTTCCTTTTGCTGGAAGAAAACGCACCATAACCGCAGATATGTGGCTGCAAACACCGCATGTGTTTTTTGTTTTTATTTTGCAAAATCCAAAATGCAGCTCAGCCATGACGTGAGGCAGCACATTAAACACAGTGGAGGAAATTTTTCAATAATGATGCCAGAAAAATCCTGACATCGCGAAGCAAAAGTATCGATTTGTTTCACATCACAAAACGTGTCTTTTCTAATCGAAGGTTTTTACAATCCGTCATTTTATAAACAAATGCAACATTTTTCACAAAGAGTTAAAATGCGACATTTACCTTCCAACAATACATCCGTGCTCACCTGATCCGTGAGACTCCTTTAAGGCGATGTGCGACATTTAATTGCTAAAACTGCGACTGTTTGAATTACAGTCCTTTCTATCTGATCTGATTTACGCTTTTTAAGCTGAACGAAAGTTGATAAATAAAGTTTACAATAAACGCAAATTTGGTAGCCCCGCCCACTGAGATTTAAAACACTTTTTTGACATGTTTCATTCTTCAAACAGGAATTAAAACGCCATTATTTTCAGCCCATTTTACACCAACATTCTGGCGTAATATGATTAGTAAATAGCAAATAACGGGCCGATGGCTTCGCCGTATCTTCTGCACATTTCTAGATGAAATTGATGTCTTCACATCCGGCTACAATAGCATTTATTGATCCAATATAGGAAAAGCTTACGAAGCTGGAACAAGAAAATGAAGAAACATCGGACAGAAATCAGCATCGTGTCCTTACTACAAGGAACGCTGGAAGATGAGGAAGGAAGAATAAGGGATATTGGGCCTCTAACAAGGTTCAGTCGCTGTTCATTAGACCATGAACCCTGAAGGAATCGCCCCTCGTTCCATGGCAAAGACAATTTACAAAAATATAAAACACCTTAAATTTCATTCTGAACGTCCCTCTTGTCATTACCCAAACCAAAAACAGATTACATGTATAAAAACACCCAAACAACAGATACATCCAAATGTAAACTCCAATCATCTCTAATTACAACAAAAAAGCAAAAGGGCACAAAGTTATTTTTTCTAATTCATTTATAAGTAAATATGAAATACTCCGTGCACTTAATAACTGTAAAAGACTTAAAAATTGTAAGAAATCTCTGATTTTGTCCTCAGATTCAGTTCAGAAATGCAGAGAATTTTGTGCAAGTCTAAATGGGAAAGAAAGAAACCTGTAAGAAGTGGAGCTGCGATATTCAGCGCTGCCATAAAAGAGTTGTCTGGGAATAAGTAACCTTTCACAGGAGCCGCAGCCTCCACTATGGAGGGATTGACACTTACCTGCCACCCGCAGCTCCGGTCCTGTGCACTGCACCCAGTGTGTCCAGGACCAAAGTGGTGGGAAGCAGGTAAGCATGAATTCTTCCATAGTAGAGGCAGACTGAGGGCACCGGTGAAAAGTTACCTATTCCTAGACAACCCCTTTAATGCTTCCTGTTCTGTCTAGCAGTTCTGGGATGTCTGCAGACATGTTTCTTCTCTGGTCCCTGCAAGAGGAACTTACTACTGAGCATGTGCAGCAGAGGTCCAGGCATTGTAACTAAGGGCCTTGGAGCAGCATGAAGATACCTAGTATAAGGGACAGGACAGAATATAGGAAAAGTGAGAACTGATTATCTATCACTACAACACCCTGCTTATCAGTGTGTATAGTATAAGGACAGGAGAGAACACAGGAGAGGTGAGAACTGATTATCTATCATCACTACAACATCCTGCTTATCACTGTGTATAGTATAAGGACAGGAGAGAATACAGGAGAGGTGAGGACTGATTATCTATCATCACTAGAACACCCTGCTTATCACTGTGTATAGTATAAGGACAGGAGAGAACACAGGAGAGGTGAGAACTGATTATCTAGCACTAGAACACCCTGCTTATCAGTGTATATAGTATAAGGACAGGAGAGAACACAGGAGAGGTGAGAACTGATTATCTATCATCACTAGAACACCCTGCTTATCACTGTGTATAGTATAAGGAGAGGAGAGAACACAGGAGAGGTAAGAACTGATGATCTATCATCACTAGAACATCCTGCTTATCACTGTGTATAGTATAAGGACAGGAGAGAACACAGGAGAGGTGAGGACTGATTATCTATCATCACTAGAACATCCTGCTTATCACTGTGTATAGTATAAGGACAGGAGAGAACACAGGAGAGGTGAGAACTGATTATCTATCATCACTAGAACATCCTGCTTATCACTGTGTATAGTATAAGGACAGGAGAGAACACAGGAGAGGTGAGAACTGATTATCTATCATCACTACAACATCCTGCTTATCACTGTGTATAGTATAAGGACAGGAGAGAATACAGGAGAGGTGAGGACTGATTATCTATCATCACTAGAACACCCTGCTTATCACTGTGTATAGTATAAGGACAGGAGAGAACACAGGAGAGGTGAGAACTGATTATCTAGCACTAGAACACCCTGCTTATCAGTGTATATAGTATAAGGACAGGAGAGAACACAGGAGAGGTGAGAACTGATTATCTATCATCACTAGAACACCCTGCTTATCACTGTGTATAGTATAAGGAGAGGAGAGAACACAGGAGAGGTAAGAACTGATGATCTATCATCACTAGAACATTCCTGCTTATCACTGTGTATAGTATAAGGACAGGAGAGAACACAGGAGAGGTGAGGACTGATTATCTATCATCACTAGAACATCCTGCTTATCACTGTGTATAGTATAAGGACAGGAGAGAACACAGGAGAGGTGAGAACTGATTATCTATCATCACTAGAACATCCTGCTTATCACTGTGTATAGTATAAGGACAGGAGAGAACACAGGAGAGATGAGAACTGATTATCTATCATCACTAGAACATCCTGCTTATCACTGTGTATAGTATAAGGACAGGAGAGAACACAGGAGAGGTGAGAACTGATTATCTATCATCACTAGAACACCCTGATTATCACTGTGTATAGTATAAGGACAGGAGAGGTGAGAACTGATTACCTATCACCACTAGAACACCCTGCTTATCACTGTGTATAGTATAAGGACAGGAGAGAACATAGGAGAGGTGAGAACTGATTATCATAACTAGAAATCCCTGCTTATCACTGTGTATAGTATAAGGACAGGAGAGAACACAGGAGAGGTGAGAACTGATTATCTATCATCACTAGAACACCCTGCTTATCACTGTGTATAGTATAAGGACAGGAGAGGTGAGAACTGATTATATATCATCAATAGAACATCCTGCTTATCACTGTATATAGTATAAGGACAGGAGAGAACACAGGAGAGGTGAGAACTGATTATCATCACTAGAACACCCTGCTTATCACTGTGTTTAGTATAAGGACAGGAGCGAACACAGGAGAGGTAAGAACTGATTATCTATCATCACTAGAACACCCTGCTTATCACTATGTATAGTATAAGGACAGGAGAGAACGCAGGAGAGGTGAGGACTGATTATATATCATCACTAGAACACCCTGCTTATCACTGTGTATAGTATAAGGAGAGGAGAGAACACAGGAGAGGTGAGAACTGATTATCTATCATCACTAGAACACCCTGATTATCACTGTGCATAGTATAAGGACAGGAGAGAACAAGGGAGAGGTGAGAACTGATTATATATCATCACTAGAACATCCTGCTTATCACTGTGTATAGTATAAGGAGAGGAGAGAACACAGGAGTGGTGAGAACTGATTATCTATCATCACTAGAACACCCTGCTTATCACTGTGTATAGTATAAGGACAGAAGAGAACAAGGGAGAGGTGAGAACTGATTATCTATCATCACTAGAACACCCTGCTTATCACTGTGTATAGTATAAGGACAGGAGAGAACACAGGAGAGATGAGAACTGATTATCTATCATCACTAGAACACACTGCTTATCACTGTGTATAGTATAAGGAGAGAGAGAACACAGGAGTGGTGAGAACTGATTATCTATCATCACTAGAACACCCTGCTTATCACTGTATATAGTATAAAGACAGGAGAGAATGCAGGAGAGGTGAGAACTGATTATCTATCATCACTAGAACACCCTGCTTATCACTGTGTATAGTATAAGGAGAGGAGGACACAGGAGAGGTGAGAACTGATTATATATCATCACTAGAACACCCTGCTTATCACTGTATATAGTATAAGGACAGGAGAGAACACAGGAGAGGTGAGAACTGATTATCTATCATCACTAGAACACCCTGCTTATCACTGTGTATAGTATAAGGACAGGAGAGAACACAGGAGAGATGAGAACTGATTATCTATCATCACTAGAACACCCTGCTTATCACTGTGTATAGTATAAGGAGAGGAGAGAACACAGGAGAGGTAAGAACTAATGATCTATCATCACTAGAATACCCTGCTTATCACTGTGTATAGTATAAGGACAGGAGAGAACACAGGAGAGGTAAGAACTGATTATCTATCATCACTAGAACATCCTGCTTATTACTGTGTATAGTATAAGAACAGGAGAGGTGAGAACTCATATATATCATCACTAGAACACCCTGCTTATCACTGTATATTGTATAAGGACAGGAGAGAACACAGGAGAGGTGAGAACTGATTATCACCACTAGAACATCCTGCTTATCACTGTATATAGTATAAGGACAGGAGAGAACACTGGAGAGGTGAGAACTGATTATCTAGCACTAGAACACCCTGCTTATCACTGTGTATAGTATAAGGAGAGGAGAGAACACAGGAGAGGTAAGAACTGATGATCTATCATCAATAGAATACCCTGCTTATCACTGTGTATAGTATAAGGAGAGGAGAGTACACAGGAGAGGTAAGAACTGATTATCTATCATCACTAGAACATCCTGCTTATTACTGTGTATAGTATAAGGACAGGAGAAGTGAGAACTGATTATCTATCATCACTAGAACACCCTGCTTATCACTGTGTATAGTATAAGGACAGGAGAGAACACAGGAAAGGTGAAAACTGATTATCTATCATCACTAGAACACCCTGCTTATCACTGTGTATAGTATAAGGAGAGGAGAGAACACAGGAGAGGTGAGAACTGATTATCATCACTAGAACACCAGCTTATCACTGTGTATAGTATAAGGACAGGAGAGAACACAGGAGAGGTGAGAACTGATTATCTATCATCACTAGAACACCCTGCTTATCACTGTGTATAGTATAAGGAGAGGAGAGAACACAGGAGAGGTGAGAACTGATTATATATCATCACTAGAACACCCTGCTTATCACTGTATATTGTATAAGGAGAGAAAAAAGGAGAGGTAAGAACTGATTATCTATCATCACTAGAACACCCTTCTTATCACTGTGTATAGTAGAAGGACAGGAGAGAACACAGAAGAGGTGAGAACTGATTATCTATCATCACTAGAACACCCTGCTTATCACTGTGTATAGTATAAGGGACAAGAGAGAACACAGGAGAGGTGAGGACTGATTATCTATCATGACTAGAACACCCTGCTTATCACTGTGTATAGTATAAGGACAGGAAAGAAACACAGGAGAGGTGAGAACTGATTATCTATCATCACTAGAACACCCTGCTTATCACTGTGTACAGTATAAGGACCGGAGAAAACACAGGAGAGGTGAGAACTGATTATCTATCACCACTAGAACACCATGCCTATCACTGTATATAGTATCAGGGACAGGAGAGAACACAGGAGAGGTGAGAACTGATTATCTATCATCACTAGAACAAGCTACGCATCACTGTATATAGTATAAGGAGAGGAGAGAACACAGGAGAGGTGAGAACAGATTATCTATCACCACTAGAACACCCTGCTTATCACTGTGTATAGTATAAGGACAGGAGAGAACACAGGAGAGGTGAGGACTGATTATCTATCATCACTAGAACACCCTGCTTATCACTGTGTATAGTATAAGGACAGGAGAGGTGAGAACTGATTACCTATCACCACTAGAACACCCTGCTTATCACTGTGTATAGTATAAGGACAGGAGAGAACATAGGAGAGGTGAGAACTGATTATCATAACTAGAAATCCCTGCTTATCACTGTATATAGTATAAGGACAGGAGAGAACACAGGAGAGGTGAGAACTGATTATCCATTACCACTAGAACATCCTGCTTATCACTGTGTATAGTATAAGGACAGGAGCGAACATAGGAGAGGTGAGAACTGATTATCTATCATCACTAGAACACCCTGCTTATCACGGTGTATAGTATAAGGACAGGAGAGAACACAGGAGAGGTGAGAACTGATTATCTATCACCACTAAAACACCCTGCTTATCACTGTGTATAGTATAAGGAGAGGAGAGAACACAGGAGAGGTGAGAACTGATTATCTATCACCACTAGAACACCCTGCTTATTACTGTGTATAGTATAAGGACAGAAGAGAACACAGGAGAGGTGAGGACTGATTATCACCACTAGAACACCCTGCTTATCACTGTGTATAGTATAAGGACAGGAGAGAACACAGGAGAGGTGAGAACTGATTATCTATCACCACTAGAACACCCTGCTTATCACTGTGTATAGTACAAGGACAGGGGAGAACACAGGAGAGGTGAGAACTGATTATCTATCACTACTAGAACATCCTGCTTATCACTGTATATAGTATAAGGACAGGAGAGAACACAGGAGAGGTGAGAACTGATTATCTATCACCACTAGAACATCCTGCTTATTGCGGTGTATAGTATTTTGTTCAAAGTCTCCACCTATTATCTAGGCAGAAGAGCAGCCGTTTCTCTGGAGCACCTGGACATCTACTTCACAATGCAGTATTTCAGTGCGGGGGTGTCACAGGAGAACAGAAGTTCCGCTGACTGATTCCCCCATCGATTTGAGGTATGGGGGACTCTTCTACCAAACAGGTAATGTCCAAAGAGGAGAACCCCTTTAAGGGTCAGGGGTATAGAGAAAACCTGACCATTACCCCAGCTGACTGTGCAGGTCCTGGCTGGGGTATCAGGGTAACTTTCCCTGCTGACTATGTAACAAGCAGTAAGTACATTGTATTAAAGCCGGCAGGTTATAAAACGCAGCGGTAAGAATAGGAGGAATTCCTTTTTGTTCCTTGTAATTCTCATTAGAAATCATAATAGCGGCGTCTGATTACATGAAGCCGGCTCCTGTTATTTGTATGAGATGAAAGCCGTATCCATGTTACAAAAGACAATGGAGATATTCCTTCTGCTTTTAACCACTTTCATATTGCAAATGATGGAAGACTTTAAAGGACGAATTGTGGACTCAGTTTCGACCATATAAAATTAGAGGGGGGAAAGAAACGGAATATATTACTCCAGGAGGAGATTTCAATATCAAACCCAAGTGAATATCTGAAGAAAATGAAGGCGGACGAGGCGAGATGAGGCGCTGACAACTCCAGCGTCAGGTTCTGATGGGTTCTGACCCAAAAATAACACTAATCAGTGGGACAAAAATATCTTCTCTGCAGTCAACTAGGGTTATATTAGATATGTAATAGACACATGATATATATGGAGGGAACTCAAAGACAGTGCAGTATATACTGGACACCATCATATACAATACACTGTGCAAGGAGCAGTATATAATATACAGACGGGTACCCATAGCACAGTATATACTACACAGCACAGTATACACTACACAGACACTATACAGAATATAGCACAGTATATACTACACAGCACAGTATACACTATACAGAATATAGCAGAGTATATACTACACAGCACAGTATACACTATACAGAATATAGCAGAGTATATACTACACAGCACAGTATACACTATACAGAATATAGCAGAGTATATACTACACAGCACAGTATACACTATACAGAATATAGCAGAGTATATACTACACAGCACAGTATATACTACACAGCACAGTATACACTACACAGCACAGTATACACTATACAGCATAGCATACGATATATGAAGCAATACACTATGCATGGAGCAGTGCTCAGTACATGACACAGAACCCTGTACGCTGTATGGTATATTACACATGTACCAGTACATGACGTATGGAGCAGTGGACAGCACAGTATACAGTGCGTATCACAATATACAATGTATGCACAATATAAGTCTATATCAATAGGAAACTTGAGTGCAGCTGACCCAACATGGAGACGCCCTCTTAGTGGCGGCCGATGAGAGGAAATGGTTCTCTTTGTCTGACGCTCTGGCCGTGAAATAGCAAAAACTTCTATAGGATATCAGTGCGGGGGAGGGGCACCTGTTTGGGCCCTTACCGATTAGGATGTGACGTTCGGACGGCCCTCGCTTGGCTTGTGATCTGGTTCTGGGCAGGATCTCTTTGATGTGGATCCCGGGGGTCGGCCACATACCTGTATATACCTGTGCCGCACACCTGTATATACCGGTATGGCACAGGTATATACAGGTACGAGGCACAGGTATATACAGGTACGAGGCACAGGTATATACAGGTACGAGGCACAGGTATATACAGGTACGAGGCACAGGTATATACAGGTACGAGGCACAGGTATATACAGGTACGAGGCACAGGTATATACAGGTACGAGACACGGGTATATACAGGTACGAGACACGGGTATATACGAGGCACAGGTATATACAGGTACGAGGCACAGGTATATACAGGTCGAGGCACGGTATATACAGGTACGAGGCCACAGGTATATACAGGTACGAGGCACAGGTATATACAGGTACGAGGCACGGGTATATACAGGTTACGAGGCACGAGTATATACAGGTACGAGGCACGGGTATATACAGGTACGAGGCACGGGTATATACAGGTACGAGGCACAGGTATATACAGGTACGAGGCACGGGTATATACAGGTACGAGGCACGGGTATATACAGGTACGAGACACGGGTATATACAGGTACGAGGCACAGTATATACAGCGTACGAGGCACGGGTATATACAGGTACGAGGCACGGGTATATACAGTACGAGGCACGAGGTATATACAGGTACGAGGCACGGGTATATACAGGGTACGAGGCACGGGTATATACAGGACGAGGCACAGTATATACAGGTATGGAGGCACAGTATATACAGGTATGAGGCACAGTATATACAGGTATGAGGCACAGGTATATACAGGTACGAGGCACAGGTATATACAGGTACGAGGCACAGGTATATACAGGTATGCGGCACAGGTATATACAGGTATGAGGCACGGGTATATACAGGTACGAGGCACAGGTATATACAGGTACGAGGCACAGGTAATTACAGGTATCGAGGCACAGGTATATACAGGTACGAGGCACAGGTATATACAGGTATGAGGCACAGGTATATACAGGTATGAGGCACAGGTATATACAGGTATACAGGTACGAGGCACAGGTATATACAGGTACGAGGCACAGTATATCAGGATGAGGCACAGGTATATACAGGTATGAGGCACAGGTATATTACAGGTATGAGGCACAGGTATATACAGGTACGAGCACAGTTATATACAGGTACGAGCACAGGTATATACAGGTATGAGGCACAGGTATATACAGGTACGAGGCACAGGTATATACAGGTACGAGGCACAGGTATATAAGGACGAGGCACAGGTATATACAGGTACGAGGCACAGGTATATACAGGTACGAGGCACGGGTATATACAGGTACGAGGCACAGGTATATACAGGTACGAGGCACAGGTATATACAGGTACGAGGCACGGGTATATACAGGTATGAGGCACGGGTATATACAGGTATGAGGCACAGGTATATACAGGTATGAGGCACAGGTATATACAGGTATGAGGCACAGGTATATACAGGTACGAGGCAGGTATATACAGGTACGAGGCACAGGTATATACAGGTACACAGGTATATACAGGTACGAGCCACAGGTATATACAGGTACGAGGCCACAGGTATATACAGGTACGAGGCACAGGTATATACAGGTATGAGGCACAGGTATATACAGGTACGAGGCACAGGTATATACAGGTACGAGGCACAGGTATATACAGGTACGAGGCACAGGTATATACAGGTACGAGGCACAGGTATATACAGGTACGAGGCACAGGTATATACAGGTACGAGGCACAGGTATATACAGGTACGAGGCACAGGTATATACAGGTATACGAGGCACAGGTATATACAGGTACAGGCACAGGTATATACAGGTACGAGGCACAGGTATATACAGGTATATACGAGGCACAGGTATATACAGGTATGAGGCACAGGTATATACAGGTATGAGGCACAGGTATATACAGGTATGAGGCACAGGTATACAGGTATATACAGGTATATACAGTATGAGGCACAGGTATATACAGGTATGAGGCACAGGTATATACAGGTATGAGGCACAGGTATATACAGGTATGAGGCACAGGTATATACAGGTATGAGGCACAGGTATATACAGGTACGAGGCACAGGTATATACAGGTATGAGGCACTTTTTCTGTGGTTTGTGTCACCAGATCCTATGGTTACTGTGAGGTCTCTGTACAGTCCGGACACTTGGATTTGTATCCACTGCAGTATATTTCTGATGTGTCTATAGATAAACCCGCCCTGGTCTGCACTCGGTCAGTCCTCTACTAGTCGGGTTATTTTACCCCGTTTTCTCGGATTCCTCTGATTTTAATGGTATTCCATAAAGGAGATATAATTATTTATTTAGTATTTCTTTGGTGTAGTTCTTTTGATTTGGGCTATAACGCCTCTTCTGTAGGGTTACATTGACTTTGGGTTTTGCCTCATTAGGTCCGGGTCGACCAGGATTTATTATCATGTGCTGTAAACCGCAGCGTGCGGCACGTGGAGCGGTTACCGGGACGGGGCCACTTAAACCCATCTCTACGATTTGTAGACCACCGTGTAACTTGGTCAGAAAATATTTTAGAAGCTAAATATCGGCTGAGTTCACATCTGCAGGTTTGATTCATATTTCCTGGACATTTATAGGTTTCCGATAGTTGGGTCCCGACCCCCGGGATCCACATCAAAGAGATCCTGCCCAGAACCAGATCACAAGCCAAGCGAGGGCCGTCCGAACGTCACATCCTAATCGGTAAGGGCCCAAACAGGTGCCCCTCCCCCGCACTGATATCTTATAGAAGTTTTTGCTATTTCACGGCCAGAGCGTCAGACAATGAGAACCATTTCCTCTCATCGGCCTCTCCACGTTGGATCAGCTGTATTCAAGTTTCCTATTGATTCCAATTCTCATGAATTTGGAAGAGTCTTAACCTAGAAATGTGGTGAATTCTACAAAAATTCTGAACATAAAACGTTTAGAATGATGCCATACTCCCCGATCCCTCGCGCTTCCAGCTGCTCTCCACTTACTGGCTGAACGGACTTTAATGGTATGTCCTGTGTTCCAGCCAAGTAGAGAACAGTGAGAACCAGTAAGACTCGGAGGGTCGATGAGTGTCAGTATGGCTTTAATATTATTTTCTGTAACCCACTGAGAATCATAAAGAAAAAGGTAATACTGCTGAACAATTAAAAGTCAGGGGGAAATTATATTCACTGACATTGATTATACACTGGGAAAGTTCACCAACCTATAGGCGACTGAGTTCTGCTATCTGTTCTACTCCTTTCTGTAACAGTTCTGCAAGTTCAGAACTATGTGGGCATTTTCTGCCAAGTTGTGGAGCTGAACATTCAGAACCAACTGGAGCTACAAGTTCAGAGTTCAGTGGTCATTCCATGTGAAGAGTGAGAAGCTGTCGAGCTGCAGGATCATAGCTCACTGGGCATTCCCTGAAATGCTGTGGTGCTGCAGATTCACAGCACCGTGCACATTCCCTGTAAACCTGCAATCTCTCTCCCTCTCTCCATTACCCATAATAACATGGCTGTGCAAATTGTGACTTCTCTCGTTCTCTATCACAGCTCAGGAGTGTGTATTATCTGCTGCAGCCCTCTCCCTGTCAGAGCTTACCGGTCAAGTCCTTCCTGCTGCCCACAGCCCCAGGGGTGCATCCCTCCTGCTGCATTTCTCTCCAGATCACAGCTCTGGGGGTGCACTTCCTGCTGCAGCTCTCTCCACATGACAGCTCTGGGGGTGCATCCTTCCTGCTGCAGCTCTCTCCACATGACAGCTCTGGGGGTGCATCCTTCCTGCTGCAGCTCTCTCCACATCACAGCTCTGGAGGGGTGCATCTTTCCTGCTGCAGCTTTCTCCACATCACAGCTCTGGGGTGCATCTTTCCTGTTGCAGCTCTCTCCACATGACAGCTCTGGAGGGGTGCATCCTTCCCGCTGCAGCTCTCTCCACATCACAGCTCTGGGGGTGCATCTTTCCTGCTGCAGCTTTCTCCACATCACAGCTCTGGGGGTGCATCTTTCCTGCTGCAGCTCTCTCCACATGACAGCTCTGGAGGGGTGCATCCTCCTGCTGCAGCTCTCTCCACATGACAGCTCTGGGGTGCATCCTTCCTGCTGCAGCTTTCTCCACATCACAGCTCTGGGGGTGCATCTCTCCTGCTGTATTTCTCTACAGATCACAGCTCTGGAGGTGCATCTCTCCTGCTGCATTTCTCTACAGATCACAGCTCTGGGGGTGCATCTCTCCTGCTGCATTTCTCTCCAGATCACAGCTCTGGGGGTGCATCTTCCTGCTGCAGCTCTCTCCACATGACAGCTCTGGAGGGGTGCATCCTTCCTGCTGCAGCTTCTCTCCACATCACAGCTCTGGGGGTGCATCTCTCCTGCTGCATTTCTCTCCAGATCACAGCTCTGGGGGTGCATCTCTCCTGCTGCATTCTCTACAGATCACAGCTCTGGGTGCATCTCCTGCTGCATTTCTCTCAGATCAGCTCTGGGGGTGCATCTCTCCTGCTGCATTTCTCTACAGATCACAGCTCTGGGGGTGCATCTCTCCTGCTGCATTTCTCTACAGATCACAGCTCTGGGGGTGCATCTCTCCTGCTGCATTTCTCTACAGATCACAGCTCTGGGGGTGCATCTCTCCTGCTGCATTTCTCTACAGATCACAGCTCTGGGGGTGCATCTCTCCTGCTGCATTTCTCTACAGATCACAGCTCTGGGGGTGCATCTTTCCTGCTGCAGCTCTCTCCCTGTAACTGTCACAGCTTCTAACAGTAGATACAAGTGATGGCAGTTGAAGAACAGAACTGAGCATGTGCGACCATGCTCATCCAGCTATACAGATTAAACACCAGAGGGCGACATTATAATGAAGTCTAAAAATTTCTCACAACTTGAGTATTTTTGAAACACAAAGTAAGTGACAAAAGTAATTTGTTTCTCATGCTGATTTATAAAAAATACAATTTAAGGTTGACCCCTTTGATACATGCAAAGACATACTATAATAATTGATACAATTCCCCCACAAGCAGTAAGATGGACAATTGTGTCACTATATTTTGGAAATGATCAGGGATTAGAAAGCTGCCCATATTATCAATCAGACATGCTGTGAGGCTGGCCCTGGTCATACTGGAGCTATCATCTATGGACGCCCCCGATTCTGCCTTTCCTCACTTCCGTATGCCAACATCAACACAGCTCTATGGTTTGCATTGGAGAAAATGTAAAAACACCTGGGAGGGAGCAAACATTAGCGGGTGGGATGTCATTGTGTAATCTGTGCTCCTTTACGCAGCGTACCCCCTTTCAACAACCTGAACGAACAAAGTCAAGTTTTTGCAAACTGAGCTTTGAAAGTCTATGAGTGAGCGAGTGGTGGAAAAGGGGGTGGCGAACATTGAGCTCGGAAGCACTCACCTCTTCCCGTAATTTTATCAACTGCAACGAGAATGCACAAAGAGAGATAAAAAGGAAAGAGAAGGCAAGAGAGAGAGATCAGTTGTGTGACAGGATACAGAATTAACACTGACAATTCATCTGTTTACATGTTTAGCATTTACAAAAATCACAGACAAACACATTAAACGGAGCTAAACGTTCGCGACGTGCCGGGCGCCTTTTTTATTTTTTTTGCCTTTTTTTTTGTGAGTGACTAAAGATCAGTTTCTCATACTGTCACATTAAACAGGAAAAATGGTTTGGGATTCTCTTTTAAAGCCACATCTAAGACGCGATCATCAAGTAGAGGGGAACGGCTCGGTGGAACTCGGTTACAAAGGAGGGAAAAAAAGAAGAAGGTTTTAGCCTCCGAATTCTTTACACCCGGGCGCCCCGTCTCACCCAGACAAAACCGCCGCTATTCTTGGTGGTGCCAGGGATAACTACTGAGGCCGCAGGAAAAAAAAATAATCTGTGGCCTGTCCCACAAAAACACACCGACATGAGGTGGGCATAGCGGCCAGGATGAGGCGCCCGGTGGCATCGCGGTCACAGTGTAGCAGTTAAGTGGTGCGATAGTCTGCGACACCACAGTGCCGTCAGGATGCTCAGTCCAACCTATAACATCAACTTTTTTTTTTTTTGCCTCTTTTTGCATGTAGTTCCGGCTCAGCCTATCCCTGCCAGGTGCTTGTGAACCAAATCTCAGTATTCTCAGATTACCCTCTGCAAATAAAGCCTCGAGCGAAGCGCATTTATCCAACTTCTTTCTCATGCACTTCATTCTCGTCTTAATGACGACCAGTGGGGACAAGATGGAGGTTTTTTCAGTAAGCAAATTATTGCAGCTCTGCTGCTCCAAAATAGACTTTAGGTCAGGAGATGGCGAGCCGCTCAGCTGGAGTTTTAGGAGCAGCAGTCAAAAAAAAAAGAATAAAAAAAAGAAGCTACAATTCAAGTAATGAGCAACCAAACAGAGTGAAGAGGTCGCGGAGTATAAAATACAACCTCCACTATCCTATCAGTCCGACAGGGGCTTAAAATCCCCAAATTTATTCTACGTCGAATTTCTGAACAGAAGGATCTCTATAAAGTAAAACGTAACATTGTATCTATGCCTTGACTTAACTAGAGTCATTAACTGCAACTTCTAATTCACTGTACTTCACTGTGATGTCGTTACACTTCAATAAAAAGAAAACTGAAAAGAAAAATGTAACAATGTAAATCAAGAAACAAAAATGTAGATAGAAATCTGATTTTGTCAACATAAACCTACAATGCTAATGATTATGACTTGGATTGAAGTATCAATTTTTGAATTATAATGATAATTATAGAATTAAATAGAATTTTGTGCAAATCGATGTACAAAAAATTATAATAAGTATAAATATTTTAAATATTATAAATATAATAATAAATGTAAATATTTATTTAAATGTCACATACAATAAAGAACATAAAACTAAAGTGGGAAGGTTTAAATAATTAATAAACTTTACTGAACCAATTACATTGTCCCAATTTATTAGGAAACCAATAGATTTGACAGAAATTAATCTACTAACTATAAATAAAAAAAAAAAAGCTACATTTCCCGTAATGAGCGACCATATAAATACAACCTCGACTATCGTATAAGTCCGTCAAGGTCTTAAAATCCCCAAATTTATTCTACGTCAAATTTATAAATATATAGTAGATACTGGAAAATATTTTTACTTTTACACAAATCTGACAATTCTAGTCAAAATTATTATTTTCTTTGCAGTTTTTATGACTTTTTAAGCCCCACGTCGTCGTCCCAACGTCATGAACTGATTTCTACCTCCGTCCCCGTCCTTTATTCACCAGACTCGACTAACGAACTGCATTTTGTCATTTTACAAACCATTTCCAAATATTATATTAAAAATTCTTCTAAAAAGGGTTAATAAAAATGGTTGTTTTTTTTTTCCTGACACTGAAGTCTTGCAGGCGCCTCAGTCCTGTACGCACAAACGGTGTCTCGCCTTATGACAGATATTTATTTTCATTTTTCAGAAATGCTAATTTTTCCGGCGGGAACGATCATTTTCAGAGCGATAGCGGTAAACGCCGCAGTACGGTCTTACTCATCAGTGAGGCGGCTTTCAGTGTTTACATCGCCGTGCCTTACTTGGCAAAACATATTCTACCACATTCAATGATCTATAAGACATCAGGATGTTTTCCAGACGCCCCCCCCTCCGCCTCGAAAAAAAAAATCTTTATCTTATTTGTGCTGGGTGGCTGAATTTAAGCCTTTTTTTTTGTGGGATTTGTTACTAAGGAAAGTAGCAGAATGCTTCTCCTTTATCATTGTAATCAATGACACAGTCAATCGAATACGAAAAAATAACACATGCAAAAACAAAAAACATTAAAAAAAATAAAAAAATCAGTAAATTTTTGTTTCCCATGGTATCGAATGCAAAGTAGTCGCCAGTAACTTTGATAAAAAGACAGAAGGTTCATTTTGCTACTTTTTCCAATATATTAACAAAAGGTTTTTTTGTTTTTTTTTGTGTTTTTTTCTTTTTCCCGTTGACGCGGAACTTGATGCAAGGGGTAATCTGTTTCTTTGTAGACTTGGGGAGTAGAAGAAAAAAAAATAAAAATCTGGTTTGCGCTGGTTTGAGCCAGTAGAATCTCTGGTGGTTAAGCCGTCTGCTGTGACTAAAATCAAAACCTGCCGCGGCGTGTGCGGTGGGGGTTGGAGGCGCACGCACGTGACTCCCCAAACCACCGAAAACACATAAAAAAAAAAAGAAAAACGATAATGTGAGGAGCATTCCTGCCTGCATGCTGATAACAAATAAATGCTGAACTCCATTAAACGCCCCTTCCTTATTATCGCGGGTCGAACAGACAATTTTCTGAACTTATGATGGCGGTCTATTTACTTCTCTATAAACCCTCGCCGTGCGTAGAAGAGATTTGAGCTCGCTAATGATCTCCTCTGCCGGGGCTATATGAGATGATACCGGGCCTTCTTCAGATCTCGGGGAATTAAATTGACCAACTTCACCCGCCAGCTCTGTAGCTGAAGACTCGTCTACTTTGTGCTCAGCGAGCCAAATCTCACACCAAAAGAAGGGAGCCGGCAAAAATTAAGTATCTTGTGCTATGGCAAACGTGGGGCCCATAATCTGCGTCTGCTTTACATATTGGAAAATCACAATATTGTGGAATTAGTTAAAAAAAAAATTAAAAATTAGCAGCAAACAGGTCATTTCCAATCTTAATGAGTATTTAATATTTAGCAGGTATTAGTCTTATTTTATCATCACTTTTAGTATTTATTATTCATATGGCTTCTCAAAATTGTTTATTTTTGACAGAAGCAGAAATAAAAATTACCAGCAAACGTCACGAAAACTTGCTTGTTCTACGCTATACATTCTGCAACTTGTGACTTTTCCATTCTCACAATGTCACATAGTTAATACGGTTGAAAGAAGATATAAATTCATCAAATTCATCATTAAAGAATTTGTTTTATTTTTATATTTATTTATTTTTAACTTTTAGATTTATTTTCTTATTTTATTTCTTACAAATAATATTTTTGACACTTAGAAAAATATGATTAATGATATAAACATTGAAATTATTTTCAGTATATATATATATATATATATATATATATATAGAGAGAGAGAGACACATGAGAGATGTGAGAGAGATGTGTATATATATATATATATATATATACTACATACATAGAGAGTGAGATGTGTGTATGTATATATATATATATATAAATTTATTAAAAACTGTAATTATATATATATATGTATTTTTTTAATATATATTCTCCATAAACTGTAATTAAATCAAATGTTTGCAGTCAAAATAAAATTTAAATTTAAAAAGAAGTTTAAAAACAAATAATTAAAAACAAAAATTTCAAAAAAAAAAAAATACTGACTAGAGGGATTGTAACCTGACGGACAAGTCTTGCAGCGCGAGGGGATAAGGCACCTGTCATCTGTTTATTTCTGAGATACGTGAAGGAAACAAGAGCGGCTGCCGTCAGCTTTACAGAGAAGATGTCTTTAACAAGTCTGAAAATCTCCTCAGGTTTTAGCTGTAAAGATATTTACTAGATTTGTCCAAAATCAATATTAATATGAGAAGTATTATAGACAAATGTATATTTTTTTTTTATAATTTTAGATTAATTAAATGTTTAAATTAAAAAAGATTAAAAAAAATATCCTCCATGAATAAAAAAGAAAAAGAAGGATGGAAATCAGAACAAATTCAATTTCTCGACAGTAAAAATCTAATACTATAAATCTATATATATATATATAAACAACCCCCATAAAATTCAGTATGTAATTGATAATTTACTGATACACCCCTAAAACATGACATATAATTTATAACACATACTGCAGATACTTCACTGTAATTTAATACATAAACTTGAATATAGATAATGCTGAAATAATAGATAACTTGTAATGAGAGTCTCCTAAAGTATAATAAATAATTTATGATATCGGGACACTCCATTGTAGTATAATATACCACCAATAAAAAAGAGAATATTTCCTCATCCTATAAAAATATTACAGACATCCCACTATAATAATCTATAAAAAAAGTGATTCTTCCCTATAACATATACAATACTGATAATCCAATATAACCCAATATATGATGTGCAGATACTCCCCTAAACTATAGAAAACTGTCCTCTAATATATTCTATAAAATTATACCTGTAAAGTAAATAATGTATAGTATAAAAATACACCCCTATAACAATATATACTACAGGGGTACTGACCTGCAAAAATAATATCTATAAAAGGAAGATAATTCTCCATAATATAATATATCCATAGAAGAGTGATTCCCCTACTACAATCCCTATAACAATCTATATTCTAGAGGTATTATACAATAATACTGTAATACAACAAAGCAGTATTCTTCCATGATATATAATTATATTCACCTACAGTATAACTTAGAACATATTGATATATTGTATAATAATATACAGATCCTCCCCTATGATATGATTTATGCTAAAGTGATAATTCCCTGTAATATAAACCATAATATAGAGATATTCCCCTATTATATAATCTGCAATATAGTAATACCACCCTGTAATATAATGTATCAAATAGAAATATTCTCCTATCATATAATTTATACTATAGTAATACCTGCCTGTAATATAATCCATAATATAGAAGTACTCCCCTTAAAATAATATTTATGCTATAGTAATAATGCCCTGTAATATAGTCTATAATATAGAAGTACTCCCCTTATAAATAATATTTATGCTATAGTAATAATGCCCTTGTAATATACGTCTATAATATAGAGAGTACTCCCCTTAAAATAATATTTATTGCTATATGTCAATATCATTCCCTGTAATATAATCTATACTATTAGTAATAACCTTGCCTTTAATAAATCTATAAATAGAGATATTACCTATTAATATAATAATGTACTACAGTAATTAACTTCCTGTGTGATAATCATCTATAATATAGGTGATACTTCCCTATATGTATAAACTAATACTAAAAAATACTTCCCGTGTTGATATGTTTAATATAGATATACTCCCTGTATTATATATATCTATACTATAGTATACTCCCGTCATATACTCATAATAAGTGATTACTTTCTCTATTATATAATCTATACTATAGTAATACTTCCCTGTAATATAATCTATAATATAGTGTTACTCCCCATGATATAATCTATACTATAGTAATACCTCCCCGTCATATACGGTATAATATCGATAATCCCCTATTATATATCTATACTGTAGTAATACCTCCCCGTCATATACGGTTATATACTTCCTCCGTATAGTATATATATCGATAATCCCCTATTATATAATCTATACTATAGTAATACCTCCCCGTCATATACTGTATAATATAGAGGTACTTCTTATTATATAATCTATACTATAGTAATACCTCCCCTGTAATATATGTAATATAGAGGTACTTCCTTATTATATATCTATACTATAGTAATACCTCCCCGTCATATACTGTATAATATAGAGGTACTTCCTTATTATAAATATACTATAGTAATACCTCCCCGTCATATACTGTATAATATAGAGTACTTCCTTATTATATAATCTATACTATGTAATACCTCACGTCATATACTGTATATATATCGATATCCCCTATTATATAATCTATACTAGTAATACTTCCCCTATAATATATATATTATACTATAGTAATATACTGTAATATTATATAATCTTATACTATAGTAATACCCTGTCATATACGTATAATATAAATCCCTATATATAATCTATACTATAGTAATACCTCCCGTCATATACTATATAATATAGAGGTACTTCTTATTATATAATCTATACTATAGTAATACCTCCGTCAATATACTGTATAATATAGAGGTTACTTCCTTATATAATAATACTATAGTAATACCTCCCCGTCATATACGGTTATAATATATCGATAATCCCCTATTATATAATCTATACTCCCCGTTATATACTATATAATATAGAGGTACTTCCTTATTATATAATCTATACTGTAGTAATACCTCCCCATATACGGTATATAGGCACTTCCTCCCCATATACTAATATATCGATAATCCCCTATTATATAATCTATACTATAGTAATACCTCCCCGTCATATACTGTATAATATAGAGGTACTTCCTTATTATATAATCTATACTATAGTAATACCTCACCGTCATATACTGTATAATATATCGATAATCCCCTATTATATAATCTATACCTCCCCGTCATATACTATATAATATAGAGGTACTTCCTTATTATATAATCTATACTATAGTAATACCTCCCCGTCATATACTATATAATATAGAGGTACTTCCTTATTATATAATCTATACTATAGTAATACCTCCCCGTCATATACTATATAATATAGAGGTACTTCCTTATTATATAATCTATACTATAGTAATACCTCCCCGTCATATACGGTATAATATAGTCCTATTATTAATCTATACCTCCCGTCATATAATATAAGAGGTATCCCTTATTATAATCTATTACTATAGTAATACCTCCCCGTCATATACTATATAATATAGAGGTACTTCCTTATTATATAATCTATACTATAGTAATACCTCCCGTCATATACTGTATAATATATCGATAATCCCCTATTATATAATCTATACTATAGTAATACCTCCCCGTCATATACTATATAATATAGAGGTACTTCCTTATTATATAATCTATACTATAGTATACCTCCCGTCATATACTGTATGATATATTGAGTACTTCCCTATTATATAATCTATACTATAGTAATACCTCCCCGTCATATACTGTATAATATAGAGGTACTTCCTTATTATATAATCTATACTATAGTAATACCTCCCCGTCATATACTGTATAATATAGAGGTACTTCCTTATTATATAATCTATACTGTAGTAATACCTCCCCGTCATATACTGTATAATATAGAGGTACTTCCTTATTATATAATCTATAACTATAGTAATACCTCCCGTTCATATACTTATAATATAGAGGTACTTCCTTATTATATAATCTATACTGTAGTAATACCTCCCCGTCATATACTAGTATAATATAAGGTACTTCCTTATTATATAATCATATACTATAGTAATACCTCCCGTCATATACTATAATATAGAGGTACTTCCTTATTATATAATCTATACTATAGTAATACCTCCCCGTCATATACTGTATAATATAGAGGTACTTCCTTATATATATATCTATACTATAGTAATACCTCCCCGTCATATACTGTATAAATATGAGGTACTTCCTTATTATATAATCTTATACTATTAGATACCTCCCGTCATATACTGTACAATATAGAGGTACTTCCTTATTATATAATCTATACTATAGTAATACCTCCCCGTCATATACTGTATAATATAGAGGTACTTCCTTATTATATAATCTATACTGTAGTAATACCTCCCCGTCATATACTATATAATATAGAGGTACTTCCTTAGTATATATCTATACTATAGTAATACCTCCCCGTCATATACTATATAATATAGAGGTACTTCCTTATTATATAATCTATACTATAGTAATACCTCCCCGTCATATACTATATAATATAGAGGTACTTCCTTATTATATAATCTATACTATAGTAATACCTCCCCGTCATATACTGTATAATATAGAGGTACTGTCTTATTATATAATCTATACTATAGTAATACCTCCCAGTCATTATACTATATAATATAGAGGTACTTCCTTATTATATAATCTATACTATAGTAATACCTCCCCGTCATATACTGTATAATATATCGATAATTCCCCTATTATATAATCTATACTATAGTAATACCTCCCCGTCATATACTATATAATATAGAGGTACTTCCTTATTATATAATCTATACTATAGTAATACCTCCCCGTCATATACTGTATAATATAGAGGTACTTCCTTATTATATAATCTATACTATAGTAATACCTCCCCGTCATATACTGTATAATATAGAGGTACTTCCTTATTATATAATCTATACTATAGTAATACCTCCCCGTCATATACTATATAATACAGAGGCACTTCCTCTACAATCTAACGATATCCCTGTATGATATAATCTATCCCGCCATCACGCTCGGTCACATAACCCGTTTTCTGGATGGATTTTTACACCTGACGATTAATAACTGAACATCTAATGGGATCCGCCCCTCTGGGCGCCGAGCGCTTTCCTCCGCTGGATTATGATGGAGATGAAGCCTCAATATAATGGTTACTACACACTAGAAATCCTTCACTATAAGAAGAAGAGGAGATCCAATGTCATATTACTAGGCTGCCTGATCAGAGTAATAACTGAGGGAATTGCCATTTAAGTAATGAGGAGATGCAGTAATTGTCCTGCCTGTAACATGAGGGGGCCGTTATGTGGACCCAACAGGCTGACCTGTCACCACATATGACAGAAGGGCCCGCAGGGCAGTGGACCACAATCTGTTCTGAGACTACAACTCCCATCAGGCCTGCGTATAACGACTGGGCAACCCTATCACATAATAGTAAATCATCCGGGGAGGGCGACATTTCAGCGCTATAAACATTACCAGGGGAAATCTGCTTCTAGTTAGCGGTGATGTAGCGTGTGCTTGATGTGTTATGACATGTATGTAAATCTATGAGGTCACAGTGTGGGTCGGGGGCGCCGCGCAGGGTGGGGTGGGCGCCGTACGGCACAGGGCATGTGATGAAAACTTATGCAAAGAGGAACATCTCACCAGCGCCACCTACTGGAAGCGGCTCTCGACGAGTTAAAATTCGACTTTCCAACAAGCCTTGGGATTTTACAAGGGAATATAGCCGGACCGGAAATCCCTCTGTTGTCAGCTGTCTACGGGGGGGTATCCGGTCCGGCTCAAGTCCCTTGTCAAATCCTAGGGCTTGTTGGAAAGTCGGATTTTAACTCATCGGAAGCCACTTCCAATAGGTGGCGCTGGTGAGAACGTTCTCTTTTTTTGGGAGATAAATCTCTGCCTATTTGATTCCAATGGAGAATCGCCAATAAGTCTCCATACAGGACTGGTCCCTTCCAGAAGATTCACACCCTAGGGGGTGAAGGAAAGGGTTACAAAGAGCTAACTGCAATGCTTTCTGGGAGTCCCGATGCTTGATGAGCTGCTGCCCACCCACAGAAAGGTAAGGGAGTCCTCCAAATAAACAGAGGAGTAAAGAACGCTGTACGTGTAGGAGAACCCCTGTAAGGAGTCGCTGTGTCATACTTTAGTCAGACCCGCAGGGAAGTTACCGCACTTTAATTTACCCTCGAAGCAGAAAATACTACTTGATGCATTCAATAGCAGTTTTTGCTGCAGCTTGTGACAAGTCAGAAGAAGATCTGAGTGCGAGGTGTGAATAATGATCTGGAGGTCTGGGGTGACAGGAGGTGCTGCCAGCGATGCCAGGGAGACAGCGGGCATCACCATCCAATCACAGGGATCTCTGAAGAAGAATAATTCACATTGTAGCAAACAGTGATGTAAACGAGTCAGAATGTAACAAAGTATCGAAAAACAAATGATAAGAGACACTCCGGCGACCTCCACTGGGTGAATTCCTCTGTTCTCAGAGACTGTCCAACCTATCTAAGGTCGGTGGGAATCCAGCAGATACAACCCCGTTCACATGTAGGGAATACAGAAATCTGCCGTGTATTTTTATGATGGAGGAGAAGAATATAAAAAAAATCCTACACAAAGAGAAGGGCAAACAGAAAAGATCCGAGAGATTTCCTGCGCTCTCCATGGTGGCTGCTATGTAAGCAAGCGGCGGTGATGAGAGCCATGGATTACCATAGGAAAACAGAGGGTGCGAGCGATGAGGACGCGGATCAGGAGCAAGAACTGTGGAGGAAACCTGTCCTTCATCTCCACAGTGGATCACAGATTCTCCTGCATCACCGGAAGCTTAGAAAATACTAAATATTAAAGAAGAACTCCCGCAAAAATGTGTATTCTCTGACCTGTTAGAAAGCTGCATGATATAATCTATAGTGAATGTAATCTTCTCATCAGTGACTGTATCTGTGAGTTATCCCCTCTCTTCTAATTGTAGCTGGGTCATGTGACCAACTCCCTGACCTCCAACTGACCCAGGACAGGAAGCCAGTTACTGCTCTATTCTTTCCTATGGGAGCCTCACTTTCAGTCTCATAGAAATACATAGAGAATTAGACTTCCTGTCCACACATAAGTCTATGTGTGAGTTGGTGAGTCTGATTGCTGGTCACATGACACAGATAAGAAACTTCAGGATGATATAAGTCAAAAATTCAACACTGGTAAGAAAGTGACATTCACTACAGATTATATCATGTACATTTCTAGCAGGACATGGAATAACATTTTTGTCAGGAGTTCTTCTTTAAGACGAACAATTCACAGATAAACAGCACATTGTGCAACATCAGGTCTTATCTGTTCTTTACAATATTGTATATGATCACTGTACTGTATGTCAGCAGGACTGATCTGACGGTCCGCCACCGTATATAGTAACCACTGAGCCACCTACATAACAAATATATATATATATATATATATAATATATATATACACCATATATGTCAGATAGAGAGAAAGAGAGATAGATAGATAGATAGATAATATGAGATAGATAGATAAATAAATATAGATAATAGATATGAGATAGATAAATATAGAGATAGAGAGATAAATAAATATAGAGATAGATAGATATGAGATAGATAGATAGATAGATAGATAGATAGATAGATAGATAGATATAGATAGATAGATAGATAGATAGATAGATAGATAGATAGATAGATAGATATAATAGATAGATAGATAGATAGATAGATAGATAGATAGATAGATAGATAGATAGATAGATAGATAGATAGATAGATAGATAGATAGATAGATAGATAGATAGATAGATAGATAGATAGATAGATAGATAGATAGATAGATAGATAGATAGATAGATAGATAGATAGATAGATAGATAGATAGATAGATAGATAGATAGATAGATAGATAGATAGATAGATAGATAGATAGATAGATAGATAGATAGATAGATAGATAGATAGATAGATAGATAGATAGATAGATAGATAGATAGATAGATAGATAGATAGATAGATAGATATAATAGATAGATAGATAGATAGATAGATAGATAGATAGATAGATAGATAGATAGATAGATAGATAGATAGATAGATAGATAGATAGATAGATAGATAGATAGATAGATAGATAGATAGATAGATAGATAGATAGATAGATAGATAGATAGATAGATAGATAGATAGATAGATAGATAGATAGATAGATAGATAGATAGATAGATAGATAGATAGATAGATAGATAGATAGATAGATAGATAGATATATAATAGATATAGATAGATAGATAGATAGATAGATAGATAATAGATAGATATAGATAGATAGATATAGATAGATAGATAGATAGATAGATATGAGATAGATATAGATAGATAGATAGATAGGCGGTATAAGCGGCTGGAGGTGACTGGACGACGTTCTATACACGGGGTAGCAGGTAACAGACAGTACATGTGATGTCAGACACAGAGGTGGGGGGCGTCTCGGGGCGTTTCCTCTTTTCCTTCTTTATTATTGGGGGAATAACTCTTTTTACACTGGAATGTAGAACTGTGGGGTGTGGGTCTGACACTGGGGGAAAGAATACAGGACGGCCGAGAACACGACAATAGCGGCTCCTTTCAATGTGGCGCTCACCCCCGCCGATCTTCGAGCATCTACTGGTTGGGGTGTCGGCGTCGCCCTGCGTTGATTTAATTACGATATCAAAGTGCATTTGGGGGTTATTAGATGTCTTTTTTATGACGTGTACGTGGAGCGAGGCGGCGGTCTTCTTCATCAAATTGTGTCCAAATATAGGCCGAGCAGATGGGGGGGCGGTAATGAGACTGGGCGCTGAAGGGTTAACGGCAGGGGTTTGATGGAAATCTCGGCTTTGCATTAAGTAACATCACTTCCACATGAGCTGCTGCTAATGCGGTTATCCCGCGCTCCAGCCCTTCCGTGGCAGATTAGCGTCCTACCTGGCTCTCCGAGGAGCTGCCATCGTCCCCCAGAAGCTCGTTCCGCACTTCGTCACTGTAGGCGATCCGTGACCTTTTCTACAAAACAAAACAAAAGGAGAGAAAAAAAAAAAAGAAGTGTTAGGAAAAGAAATCTTGGGAGTGAAATGTGAAGAGGAGCGGGGTGTTCCCGACCCTGGAGGGCCCCCTAATGGACGCCTATCGGATGCTAGGAACGGCCTGATTCATGTCTGTCCAAAACCAGCGGGACGATTTGGTGCTACAGAAGGCCGCGCCATTCAAAGCTATGCCTGCCAGCCATGCAACTGTTGTCGGGGAGGCTGTTCAAAGCGCCAGCGCCTGCTTAACAGCTTCCCCCGGAATATTAACCTCACGCCTCACAAAGGAACGCTGCACTGTCCAGCCGGCCCGGCGCTGGGAGCGGCCGACCGGCAAGACTGTCATCTCAGAGTACATCACTGACAGCCACATGGAAAATAACTTCTCTGATACTTTCTGCCGTCCTCCAGTCACAGCCAAAGCTGCATCCACAGCTGTACCGGCTTAGGAGAAAAACCTGGCTTAAAGGGATTGTCCAGAATTGAAAAACATGGCTGACTTCTTTCAAAAACAGGTTGCTGCTGCTCCGCCTCATTCATGTCAATGGACCTGAGCTGCAATGCCAGATACAGCCTACTTGGGGGCGCTGTGGCTTCACCGAAAAATGATTGCAGTGACACGTCTACCACAAGGCAGTGCAGCAGAGCACGGTCCAGACACTGAACAAGTAGGAGATAGCTGGCAGATACAGCATGAGAGTGCAGCTCTGGTTGTGACTGGAGGAGAGGACATAGTATAACGCAACGGCTATTATTGTTTCTGATTGCATTTTACTCATTTTTGGCTAAAAATCATATTTTCGATTGGTCTTTATTAAAAATATTGAGCCGTTCTGTCATAAAGGCTTAACAGTTTTTTCGTAGGATTGGTACTTTCACTTTGTGCCGTCATCTAATAACCCTAATTAGTAGATGGTCATAAACACGTATTTAAGCCACATTCTTATCAGTAAGAGAAGAGCTGAGCTATAATGAGTGTTTATTGTGTGAGAGAGCAGAGATAAGGAGCCCGTCAGCCCCGCAGATGACGGAAAAGACAGAAATTCTACAATCGGGTAGTAGAGCAATCGAAAAAATGATTTTAGCTCAAAATAAACACAATGCAAAAAATTTGCCCCCAAAGGTTTACATAGGCTTTAAGAGCAGTAAAGCCAGGGTAACGCCCTATCAGTCAGTGCCTCATGCCTCACAGATGCCTCAACCTGCTCCTGGAGTGCTGCTTCCTTACTGAACAGTCAGAAACGTCCTGGGGAAAGAGATGGGGAAAAACTAATTGCATCATGCTGAACCAAACAGTATAGAAGTAACCGACGCAACTGTAAGGGATTTACACATGATTGACTCCTGCAGTGCATCAAATAATGGCACTGGTATGTACCAAACCCAGCTGCCCTCCACCTGCAGCAGCCCTCACCCTGCAGCAGCCCTCACCCTGCAGCCCTCCACCTGCAGCAGCCCTCCACCTGCAGCAGCCCTCCACCTGCAGCAGCCCTCGCCCCTGCAGCAGCCCCTCAGCCCTGCAGCAGCCTCCACCTGAAGCAGCCCTCCACCTGCAGCAGCCCTCCACCTGAGCAACCCTCGCCCTAAAGCAGCCCTCCACCTGCAGCAGCCCTCCACCTGCAGCAGCCCTCCACCTGAAGCAACCCTCGGCCCTAAAGCAGCCCTCCACCTGCAGCAGCCCTCCACCTGCAGCAGCCCTCCACCTGCAGCAGCCCTCCACCTGCAGCAGCCCTCCACCTTGCAGCAGCCCTCCACCTGCAGCAGCCCTCCACCCTGCAGCAGCCCTCCACCTGCAGCAGCCCTCCACCCTGCAGCAGCCCTCCACCTGCAGCAGCCCTCTACCTGCAGCAGCCCTCCACCTGCAGCAGCCCTCCACCTGCAGCAGCCCTCCACCTGCAGCAGCCCTCCACCTGCAGCAGCCCTCCACCTGCAGCAACCCTCCACCTGCAGCAACCCTCCACCTGCAGCAGCCCTCCACCTGCAGCAGCCCTCCACCTGAAGCAGCCCTCACCTGCAGCAGCCCTCCAACGCAGCAGCCCTCCACCTGCAGCAGCCCTCCACCTGCAGCAGCCCTCACCTGAAGCAGCCCTCACCTGAGCAGCCTCCACCTGAAGCAGCCCTCCACCCTGCAGCAGCCCTCCACCTGCAGCAGCCCTCTACATGCAGCAGCCCTCCACCTGAAGCAGCCCTCCACCTGCAGCAGCCCTCCACCTGCAGCAGCCCTCCACCTGCAGCAGCCCTCCACCTGCAGCAGCCCTCCACCTGCAGCAGCCTTCCACCTGCAGCAGCCCTCCACATACAGCTGCCCACGTGACTTAAGCTTGTATTACACTGCCCAATTTTTCAACAGATAATCGCTAACGAGCATTCACATGAACCCTCGTTAGCGATCATCTGGCAGTGTAATACTGCTGCCGATTTCCCAGAGCAAACACGATCATCGGATAATAGGATAATAGCAGTTTAGGTGGAGGCGTGGCTGACTCCACCATTTCGGTCGTGCACTCCTAACAACCTGTTTGCCTTACTGGCTGATTTTAATTAGTGCTAGTATAAGGCTATGTCCTGCTCTCCCTATATGCATTGGAGACCAACTGGTACCAGGAGAGGTGGAACAGAGTGGGCTCAGCATTGTATGGAACCTGCATTCCCTGAGCGTTATGGAGGTCAGTGTGGCACCAAGGAGGTATCATATTGCGTGGGCTCGGCATGCATGTGTAGCCAGCATTCCCTGAATCAGTGGAGGCCATTTTGGCACCATAAGAGGTACAATATAATGTCGGCTTAGCATGCATGTGGAGCCTGCATCCTCGACAGTTAATGGAGGCTGCTATGGCACTTAGTGACTATGGCGTTTAGTGTTAGGTTCCCGTCTTAAAGAGATCGCCTTGATGTATGGCAGACGGGCACAGATAATTTTTGTACAAAATTATCTGCCAAGAATCTCACATTTACAATGTAGCGCTAGTATCGTGTAGATGGTGAGTATGGCGGTATTATATGTACTCAATTTATTGTCTGTGTTCGCAGAGTGCTGTTGCATTTCTTATGTTCTACCATCGGATAATAGTCTGCCACATCAGGCTGTGTAATACCAGGAAAACCTTCATCACTGCACAATGCTACGATCTGCTACTTTCTAATGTACTTTATGTTTTAACTCCTTTGCTTGCTCCCAGTGAATAGAAACCATTGTTTACTTTCAGAACATTAATCACAGTCACACCACGATGACACGGCTGCTCTATAATAGTTATTACAGATCTATGCTATAACGAGTCGTGACCCCGTGTGACCCTACAGGAAATGAGAAATGAAAGTTTTCATTCACTGACAAAAAGCAAAGATCATAAAAACTGAGCAATGGATACATCTCACCAAACACGCACCAGAGTGCGTCATCCGTGGTGTTACATGGGACTGCAGGTGACATCTACTACATTATCTGTACTCAGAGAGTTATCACTGTGTTATCTGTGGTGTTACATAGGACTGCAGGTGACATCTACTACATTATCTGTACTCAGAGAGTTATCACTGTGTTATCTGTGGTGTTACATAGGACTGCAGGTGACATCTACTACATTATCTGTACTCAGAGAGTTCACTGTGTTATCTGTGGTGTTTTACATAGGACTGCAGGTGACATCTACTACATTATCTGTACTCAGAGAGTTATCACTGTGTTATCTGTGTGTTACATAGACTGCAGTGACATCTACTACATTATCTGTAGAGATGTACTGTGTGTTACATAGACTGCAGGTGACATCTACTACATTATCTGTACTCAGAGTTATCACTGTTATCTGTGTGTTACATAGGACTGCAGGTGACATCTACTACATTATCTGTACTCAGAGAGTTATCACTGTGTTATCTGTGGTGTTTACATAGGACTGCAGGTGACATCTACACATTATCTGTACTCAGAGAGTTATCACTGTGTTATCTGTGGTGTTACATAGGACTGCAGGTGACATTCTACATTATCTGTACTCAGAGAGTTATCACTGTGTTATCTGTGGTGTTACATAGGACTGCAGGTGACATCTACTACATTATCTGTACTCAGAGAGTTATCACTGTGTTATCTGTGGTGTTACATAGGACTGCAGGTGGACATCTACTACATTATCTGTACTCAGAGAGTTATCACTGTGTTATCTGTGGTGTTACATAGGACTGCAGGTGACATCTACTACATTATCTGTACTCAGAGAGTTATCACTGTGTTATCTGTGGTGTTACATAGGACTGCAGGTGACATCTACTACATTATCTGTACTCAGAGAGTTATCACTGTGTTATCTGTGGTGTTACATAGGACTGCAGGTGACATCTACTACATTATCTGTACTCAGAGGAGTTATCACGTGTTATCTGTGGTGTTACATAGGACTGCAGGTGACATCTACTACATTATCTGTACTCAGAGAGTATCACTGTGTTATCTGTGGTGTTACATAGGACTGCAGGGTGACATCTACTACATTATCTGTACTCAGAGAGTTATCACTGTGTTATCTGTGGTGTTACATAGGACTGCAGGTGACATCTACTACATTATCTGTACTCAGAGAGTTATCACTGTGTTATCTGTGGTGTTACATAGGACTTGCAGGTGACATCTACTACATTATCTGTACTCAGAGAGTTATCACTGTGTTATCTGTGGTGTTACATAGGACTGCAGGTGACATCTACTACATTATCCTGCTACTCAGAGAGTTATCACTGTGTTATCTGTGGTGTTACATAGGACTGCCAGGTGACATCTACTACATTATCTGTACTCAGAGAGTTATCACTGTGTTATCTGTGGGTGTTACATAGGACTGCAGGTGACATCTACTACATTATCTGTACTCAGAGAGTTATCACTGTTGTTATCTGTGGTGTTACATAGGACTGCAGGTGACATCTACTACATTATCTGTACTCAGAGAGTTATCACTGTGTATCTGTGGTGTTACATAGGACTGCAGGTGACATCTACTACATTATCTGTACTCAGAGAGTTATCACTGTGTTATCTGTGGTGTTACATAGGACTGCAGGTGACATTACTACATATCTGTACTCAGAGGTTATCACTGTGTTATCTGTGGTGTTACATAGGACTGCAGGTGACATCTACTACATTATCTGTACTCAGAGAGTTATCACTGTGTTATCTGTGGTGTTACATAGGACTGCCAGGTGACATCTACTACATTATCTGTACTCAGAGAGTTATCACTGTGTTATCTGTGTGTTACATAGGACTGCAGGTGACATCTACTACATTATCTGTACTCAGAGAGTTATCACTGTGTTATCTGTGTGTTACATAGGACTGCAGGTGACATCTACTACATTATCTGTACTCAGAGAGTTATCACTGTGTTATCTGTGGTGTTACATAGGACTGCAGGTGACATCTACTACATTATCTGTACTCAGAGAGTTATCACTGTGTTATCTGTGGTGTTACATAGGACTGCAGGTGACATCTACTACATTATCTGTACTCAGAGAGTTATCACTGTGTTATCTGTGGTGTTACATAGGACTGCAGGTGACATCTACTACATTATCTGTACTCAGAGAGTTATCACTGTGTTATCTGTTGTGTTACATTAGGACTGCAGGTGACATCTACTACATTATCTGTACTCAGAGAGTTATCACTGTGTTATCTTGTGGTGTTACATAGGACTGCAGGTAACATCTACTACATTATCTGTACTCAGAGAGTTATCACTGGTTATCTGGGTGTGTTACATAGACTGCAGGTAACATCTACTACATTATCTGTACTCAGAGAGTATCACTGTGTTATCTGTGGTGTTACATAGGGACTGCAGGGTAACATCTACTACATTATCTGTACTCAGAGAGTATATCACTGTTATCTATGGTCGTTACATAGGACTGCAGGGTGACATCTACTACATTATCTGTACTCAGAGAGTTATCACTGTGTTATCTGTTGTGTTACATAGGACTGCAGGTGACATTCTACTACATTATCTGCTACTCAGAGAGTTATTCACTGTGTTATCTGTGTGTTACATAGGACTGCAGGTAACATCTACTACATTATCTGTACTCAGAGAGTTATCACTGTGTTATCTGTGGTGTTACATAGGACTGCAGGTGACATCTACTACATTATCTGTACTCAGAGAGTTATCACTGTGTTATCTGTGGTGTTACATAGGACTGCAGGTGACATCTACTACATTATCTGTACTCAGAGAGTTATCACTGTGTTATCTGTGGTGTTACATAGGACTGCAGGTGACATCATATATACCTGGAGAGTTATTACAGCGATGCTTATGACAAACACGGCTCTGCTGTACCCATAATTGATGTAAATAAGGATAAATTGGGTGAATTCTGTCTCAGGACTAATAATATGACGGTAATAAACTAAAGTTTGACAATATTTTTGATAATAAAACGGGATTTCTATCGGATTCCCTCGCACACACGTGTTACATTCCTGCACGGCGCATTTAAAGGGACGATGGCGTGTTTTTCATGTGACGTTTCCCGCAGCCTATCTCCCACTAACTGCGCCAGGCGCGTCTATTAAAGGCTATGAAGCCCTTTAAACAGGCGGCGGAATCAGAGGCGCCTTTAATTATTCATTTCATCACGATGGGAGGCTAACACACCCGGCAGTGCGCAAGAACATCACATGGAGATTGTTTTTGTTTTCTGCCTTTTCTCCAAAAAGCGAACAAATTGGCAGCGACTTCTCAATTATACGAATCCATTTCATTTTTTTTTCTGTTTCTGGAACATGAAAGGGAAAGGAGAAATTATAGCGGCATTCCCGGGTCAATAAAAGGTAATCAGTCAGAGAGCCGTCCTCCGCAATAAAGATAAGAGCTCTGCTTCAGAACATGAACGGCAGCCTCTAATACCGCCTGAGAGGCCAGGAATTAAAGGGTCAATACCGGGATGGAATGAAACCGGGGCGCTGGAGCTGAAGCCCAAAAAACAGCTGGAAAACCAGGAACCCGAGGAAATCACTGGGAGGAACAACCTGATGACGGGATGTGGGTGTGCACGGTCACCGTTATATAGTCACC
>ONZH01015505.1:0-81684 GCA_900303285.1 Rhinella marina | reverse complement strand
TCTTGTCCCGGGGTACCCCCGCTGATGCTGCCACTCTGCCTAGTTTTTTAAAATACAGCTCCTACTCCCGCTGTGCCCGCCTGTAGTTTTCGCGCTCAGTATGTAAATACTGAGCATCGGTACAGGGAGGAGGAGACGCCGGCATTTCTCAATGGGCGTCTCCTTCTCCCTGGCTGTGCCGCGATCCAATCACAGCGGAGAGCGTCACAGCCAGGGAGAAAAAAAAACCTCACCTTCTCCCTGGCTGTGACGCTCTCCGCTGTGATTGGATCGCGGCACAGCCAGGGAGAAGGAAACGACCATTGAGAAATGCCGGCGTCTCCTCCTCCCTGTACCGATGCGCGAAAACTACAGGCGGGCACAGCGGGGAGTAGGAGCTGTATTTTAAAAAAACTAGGCAGAGTGGCAGCATCAGCGGGGGGTACCCCGGGACAAGAGGTATTTATCTACAGTAATTCAAATCCGTGAAAGGTCCTCTTTAAGTTTTTCTACATAATAAATGCCATTTGCTAAAGTGAGACAACTCCCTAAAGGGAGTCTGTCACTAGAGATGAGCAAGCACTAAAATCCTCGGGTGCTTTTGCAGGGGACCAAAGCTCTGCACAGGGAAGGTTGCGTGAAAACCTGGAAACCTCAGAAAATGATGGAAACACCACTGAAATGGACAGGAAACAGCAGGGGCAGCATGCATGGATGCCTCTGAGGCTGCCTAATTGTACCATTACGCCAAATTCTGGGCAACAGCCTGGTGGTGACCCTCAAGACAATTGTGCTGACCCAGACCAAGATGGGCAAGGCACATGCCCATCACATGTTAGTAATGCACCCAACTAGGTGCAATGAAGGTCCATCATCGCCTGTGGGTGACACCACTGCTCATGCTGGCACTGCTGTCCTATCCCCCACCCCACGACGCAGGCATAAGCGTCTCCCTCTCCGCACCCACCCAGTAGTCCACAGCGTACACAAAGTTCTCCCAGCACAGTGCCCAGCTCTCCCCATCCCAGACGGGCAAACGCGCACACTGAGATTGCAGTTTACAGCATGGGGGTGAACCTCAGGATGACTTGTTAAGACTGAGATTGCAGTTTACAGCTTGGCGGTGAACCCCAGAGTGGCTTGGTTAGACTAACATAGCAGCTGAACCCCCCAAAAAATTTACTACAGTTCAGTGAACAATTCTGTGGTGTGCGGTACAGTAGCCGCAGTCTAGAAAATATGTTTTTTCTCTCATTCATATATCCTACAGTGCAGTGCAAAATTCTGTCGTGTGCTGCACACTAGCCGGAGTCTAGAAAATATACCTTTTTTCTCTCAGTCATATATCCTACAGTGCAGTGAAAAATTGTGTGGTGTGCGGTACACTAGCCGGAGTCTACAAAATATACGTTTTTTTTCTCTCAGTCATATATCCTAAAGTGCAGTGAAAAATTGAGTGGTTCGCGGTCCAATAGCCGCCGTCTAAAGACTACGTTTTTTTCTCTCAGTTATATATCATACAGTGCAGTGAAAAATTCTGTCGTGTGCTGCACACTAGCCGGAGTGTAGAAAATATACATTTCTTCTCTCTGTTATATATCATACATTGCAGTGACAAACTGAGTCGTTTGCGGTACAATAGCCGCCGTCTAAAGACTACGTTTTTTTTCTCTCAGTTATATATCATACAGTGCAGTGAAAAATTCTGTCGTGTGCTGCACACTAGCCGGAGTGTAGAAAATATACATTTTTTTTCTCTCAGTCATATATCCTACAGTGCAGTGCAAAATTCTGTTGTGTGCTGCACACTAGCCGGAGTCTAGAAAATATACATTTTTTCTCTCATTCATATATCCTACAGTGCAGTGCAAAATTCTGTCGTGTGTTGCACACTAGCCGGAGTCTACAAAATATACATTTTTACTCTCATTCATATATCCTACAGTGCAGTGAAAAATTGTGTGGTGTGCTGTACACTAGCGGCAGTCTAGAGAATACGTTTTTTCTCTCAGATACATTTAATACAGTCCAGTGAAAAATTCTGTGGTGTGTGGTACTTTTGGCCTCAGATATTATTTCTACAATTTAGTGATTACACAAAATGTTGAACCCAAGGGCTAAGGGTCGAGTACGAGGACGTGGGCATCCAAGTGATGTAGGGGGGCAGAGGCCGTGGTCCTAGGCAGGGTGACACAGATGAGGGAGCAGTGGAACGCCGCAGAGTTTCGCTCCCTAGCTTTATCTTGCAACTTACAGGGTCACGTGGTACACCACTATTGAAACCACAACAGTGCGAACAGGTGATGACGTGGATAGCGGATTATGCTTCCAGTAATTTATCCACCAACCCAGTCTTTCACGCAGTCTACCCACGCTCGCCTAGGGAGTAGACCTCTGGCTCCTCCAGCTCAACCTCCTTCCCCCCAGCCTGCCTTCCCCCCCAATGGAAAATATGGATTCAGATCCAGCATACTCACAGGAACTCTTTTCAGGACCCTACCCAGAGACCCAAACCACTGCTCAACAACAACCTGAGCAGTTGCTCTGTCCTGATGCCCAAAATGTAGAACTTTCGCAGTCTGTGGGTGATGAGACTGTGGACTTAGTGCAAGTAGTGCATCAAGAGGTGTCGGATGATGATGAGACACGGTTGTCAGACATTGACGTTGTTGTCAGGGCAGTAAGTCCCAGGGGGGAGCAGAGTGAGAAATCAGAGGAAGAGCAGGTGGATGATGAGGTGACTGACCCGAGCTGGGTTGGTAAGCCTAGTCAAGACAGTGATTCTGAGGGGGCGGCAAGTGCAGCACCAGAACAGGTTGGAAGAGGCAGTGGGGTGGCCAGAGGGAGAAGCAGGGCCAGAGCAAGTAGATCAGCAACTGTTTCACTGAGTGAAGCTCCCATGCCGAGGCCTAGATGTTCGCAAGTCTGGAGGTTCTTTAAAGAAAGTGAGGATGACCGACGGACTGTGGTGTGCAACTTGTGCCACACCAGGATCAGCAGGGGAGCCACCACTACCAGCCTAACCACTACCAGCATGCGCAGGCATATGAGTGCTAAACACATGACTCAATGGAACCTAGGCCGTTCACCTCCTGCGGATCACACCACTGATCCTTCCCCTGTGTCACATGCTGGCTTTGCGAGTCAACCCCCCGCCCAGGACCCCGGCACGAGCGCCTCCCGCCCTACAACCACCCCTTCACAACCACAATCCTCCACACCCTACACCAATGTGTCCCAGCGCAGCCTTCAGCTGTCTTTGCATCAGACATTGGAGTGCAAGCGCAAACGCAAATACAATTCCACCCACCCACATGCACAAGCCCTAAACGTCCACATTTTCAAACTTTTGAGCCTGGTGATGCTGCGCTATAGACTGGTAGAGACTGAGGCTTTCCGCAACCTGATGGCGGTGGCTGTCCCTCGGTACTTGGTCCCCAGCCGCCACTATTTTTCCCGATGTGCCGTCCCAGCCCTACACCAGCACGTGTCAGAGAACATCATCCTGGCCAACGCGGTTACTGAGAAGGTCCACCTAACCACGGACACGTGGACAAGTGCTGGCGGACAAGGACACTATATCTCCCTGACGGCACATTGGGTTAACTTGGTGGAGGCTGGGACCGAGTCTGACCCTGGGGCCGCTCATGTGCTGCCCACACTGAGGATTGCGGGGCTTACCTCGGTCACGGTTTCTCAGACTTCTTATGCCTCTTCCTCCAACACCTCCTCCTACTCTCAAATACAATCTGTGAGCACGGCGCCTTCAGTCGGTAGCTCTAGGCGCAGCAGCACTGCTGTGGGTAAGCGCCAACAGGCGGTGCTCAAACTGCTGAGCTTAGGTGACAAGAGGCACACCGCCCAAGAGCTGTTACAGGGCATCACGGCGCAGACCGATCTTTGACTGGTGACGCTGAAACTCAAACCAGGCATGGTTGTGTGTGACAATGGGCGTAACCTGGTGGCGGCTCTGCAACTCGGCAGGCTCACACATGTGCCATTATACACCAATGCTATTTCCCAAAGTAACAACAACCCATATAAACACTGCATATAAAACCTGCCTGGCCCATGTGTTCAATCTTGTGGTTCAGCGGTTCCTCAAGACCTACTCCAATTTGTCTGATTTGCTCACCAAGGTATGACGCATCTAGGTGCATTTCCGCAAGTCAACCACAGATGCTGGCACTCTCAGGGCAGTGCAACGGCGCTTACAACTGACTGCTCACCGACTGTTGTGCGACGTGCCCACACGATGGAATTCCACATTACACATGTTAGCCAGGGTTTACAAGCAGCGCAGAGCGATAGTAGACTGCCAGATGACAACTTCCACGAGAACTGGTAGTCAGGTTAGTCAGCTTCTTCAAGTCTACAATGAGGAGTGGATGTGGATGTCTGATATCTGTCAGGTGTTAAGCAACTTTGAGGAGTCAACACAGATGGTCAGCGGCGATGCTGCCATTATCAGCATCACCATCCCGCTGCTTTGTCTGCTGAAAAACTCACTGCTCAGCATGAAGTCAGAGGCTTTGCGCTTGTCACAGGAGATGGGGGAAGAAGATACGTTGCTTGATAGCCAGAGCACCCTCAGGTCTGTTTCTCAGTGTGTATTGGAGGAGGAGGAGGATGAGGAGGAAAAGGAGGAAGAGAAGGAAGAGAAGGAGACTGTTGGCGAGACTGAAGAGGGTACCTATGCTGATTCCTTCTTATCTGTTGAGTGTGAATGGGCTGAAGAGGAGGAGTTGGAAATGGAGAGTCAGCCTATTGAGGAAAGGGAATTCTTGCATGTTGGGACTCTTGCGCACATGGCTGACCTCATGTTAGGCTGCCTTTCCCGTGACCCTCGCGTTACAAACATTTTTGACAACACCGATTACTGGGTGTTCACCCTCCTGGACCCCAGGTACAAGCAGAACTTTTCCACTCTCATTCCTGTAGAGGAAATTAGTATGAGAGTGAATCAATATCAACAGTCCCTGTTGCACAAGCTGAAACTATCCTTCCCATCTGACACCGCTAGCGGCAGAGGACGTAGTTCTGTGGGCCAACTAGCGGGGGAGAGGAGGGAAGCAGGCAGCTTGTCAAGCACTGGCAGGGGAACACTCTCCAAGGCCTTTGCCAGTTTTATGGCACCCCAGCAAGACTATGTCACCCGTCCCCCAGTAGGGGGGAGCTGTTCAGAAAGATTGTGAGGGAGTACCTAGCTGACCATACCAACATCCTGCGTGATCACTCTGCTCCATACAACTACTGGGTTGCAAAGCTGGACACGTTGCCCGAACTGGCGCTGTACGCCTTGGAGGTGCTGGCCTGCCCTGCCGGGGTCTTCAGTGCAGCTGGTGGCATCATCACTGATAAGCGTACACACCTGTCAACTGACAGCGCTGACAGGCTGACGATTATTGAAATGAATAAAGCATTTCACCGGAATGCAAATCTCCACCGGGGGAAAGCAGTTCAACATAAAGATTCTTTATGTATCCTCTCCTCCTCCTCCTCCTCTTCACACACAAACGCTGGCAATGTTTCTGAGGGCCAACTGGCCCTCTTTATCAACAATGTTTACGGAGGGCCACCTACAGGCCCTCTTTCCAATATATTTTTTAGGAGCGTTAAAGAGGACCTTTCACCTCTCCTGACATGCCTGTTTTAATCACTTCATGCATTCCCAATGTAATAACAATTCTGGAGCATCTATTCTTATGTCTGTATGTTGTGCCATTCCTTTATTATTTGCACTAGAAGTTATGAATGAATTGCTATTTGTCTTCAGTAAAGGAACAGAGGGGAGGTAACCAGTTGTGGGTGTGTACCTGCACAGTCTGAACATGGCAGCACTGATTGGCTAGAGTCAGTCTGTGCAGGGACACGCCCCAACTGGTCACCTCCCCTCTGTTCCTTTACTGAAGACAAATAGCAATTCATTTATAACTTCTAGTGCAAATAATAAAGGAATGGCACAACATGGAGCCATAAGAATAGATGCTCCAGAATTGTTAGTACGTGGGGAATGCATGAAGCTATTAAAACAGGCATGTCAGGAGTGGTGAATGGTCCTCTTTAACTACAGACTAGGGATGGGCGATTAATCGAATTAATTCGATTAATTCGCCAATTGCAAGCCTCACGATTTTATTTTTTAGGAAAATCGTGAATTTGATTTTCCTAAAATGGCGCCCGACATATAAAATAAAAAAAATCTCTCACCTGTCCTGCTCCGGTGTCCGGCGCTCCTCTTCTTTTCCGGGGCTGCGCTGCACTGTCCTGACCGCGTACAGCGTCAGGACGTAGTGCGCGCACTGTGACCTGATGCTGCACGCAGTCAGGTGACAGTTCAGTGCCGAGAGAAGAAGAGGGACGCCGGACGTGGAGCGGAGCCGCGGCGCAGGACAGGTAAGGGATTTTTTTTTTTATTATTATCATGGTGGCTGATCGGAGGTCTGAAGAGGGCAATTTCGGCTGCTCTGAGGTCTGAAGGGGGCACTTTCGGCTGCTCTGCGATCTGGAGGGGGCACTTTGGGCTGCTCTGAGGTCTGGAGGGGGCACTTTGGGCTGCTCTGAGGTCTGGAGGGGGCACTTTGGGCTGCTCTGAGGTCTGGAGGGGGCACTTTGGGCTGCTTTGAGGTCTGGAGGGGGCACTTTGGGCTGCTCTGAGGTCTGGAGGGGGCACTTTGGGCTGCTCTGAGGTCTGGAGGGGGCACTTTGGGCTGCTCTGAGGTCTGGAGGGGGCACTTTGGGCTGCTCTGAGGTCTGGAGGGGGCACTTTGGGCTGCTCTGAGGTCTGGAGGGGGCACTTTGGGCTGCTCTGAGGTCTGATGGGGCACAGTGGGCTAATCTGAGGTCTGATGGGGCACAGTGGGCTAATCTGAGGTCTGATGGGGGCACAGTGGGCTGATGTGGGGTCTGATGGGGCACAATGGGCTGATGTGGGGTCTGATGGGGCACAATCGGCTGATGTGGGGTCTGATGGGGCACAATGGGCTGATCTGAGGTCTGATGGGGGCACACTGGGCTGATGTGGGGTCTGATGGGGCATAATGGGCTGATGTGGGGTCTGATGGGGCATAATGGGCTGATCTGAGGTCAGATGGGGGCACAGTGGGCTGATCTGAGGTCTGATGGGGGCACAGTGGGCTGATGTGAGGTCTGGTGGGGCCACAGTAGGCTTTTTTCATTTATTTTTTTTATATTTTTACTAACATAAGAAAATCGAGATTTAAATCTTGAATCGTCCAAAATTTAAAAAAAAAAATCGCGATTTTTTTTTTTTGGCTATATCGCCCAGCTCTACTACAGACACTCAAAAACAATTTTTTAGGAGGGTAAACTACAGACACTCAAAAACAATTTTTCAGGAGGGTCAACTACAGACACTCCAAAACAATTTTTTAGGAGGGTCAACTTCAGACACTCCAAAACAAATTTTTGGGGGGCTCACCTACAGCCATTTGACTGCAATCTCAGTCTGACCAAGGCATTGGTGGTGTCACCGCCATGCTGTATCAGTGTAAAATTTTACGTGCTTCACCTGCTACCTGAGTGTAACTTGGTCACTCTGGGTTCACCGCCATTCTGTATCAGTGTAAAATTTTATGTGCTTCACCTGCTACCTGAGTGTAACTTGGTCACTCTGGGTTCACCGCCATTCTGTATCAGTGTAAAATTTTATGTGCTTCACCTGCTACCTGAGTGTAACTTGGTCACTCTGGGTTCACCGCCATTCTGTATCAGTGTAAAATTTTATGTGCTTCACCTGCTACCTCAACTAACTTGGTCACTTGTTGGTGTCAACACTAGAGTGCGGCTACTATACCGCACACGACAGAATTGTCCACTGCACTGTAGTATATATAACTGAGAGAAAAAAAGGAATTTTTAGACTGCGGCTAATTTAACGCAAACCACTCCATTTTTCACTGGACTGTAGTATATATAACTGAGAGAAAAAAACATAGTCTTAAAATGGCGGCTATGTTACCGCAAAACACTACATTTTTTACTGGACTGTAGTACATATAACTGAGAAAATACATAGTCTTTAAATGGCGGCTATTGTACCGCAAACCACTACATTTTTCACTGGACTGTAGTACATATAACCGAGAAAAAATGTATTTTATAGACTGACGCTGCTGTACGGCACACTACAGAATTTTTCACTGGACTGTAGTATATATAAATGAGAAAAAAACGTAGTCTTTAAATGGCGGCTATTTTACCGCAGACCACTACATTTTTCACTGGACTGTAGTACATATAACTGAGAAAAAACGTATTTTATAGACTGACGCTGCTGTACAGCACACTACAGAATTGTTCACTGGACTGTAGTATATATAACTGAGAAAATACGTAGTCTTTAAATGGCAGCTATTGTACCGCAAACCACTCCATTTTTCACTGGACTGTAGTACATATAACTGAGAAAAAAACAGTCTTTAAATGGCGGCTATTTTATCGCAAACCACTCCATTTTTCACTGGACTGTAGTACATATAACTGAGAAAATACGTAGTCTTTAAATGGCGGCTATTGTACCGCAAACCACTCCATTTTTCACTGGACTGTAGTACATATAACCGAGAAAAAATGTATTTTATAGACTGACGCTGCTGTACGGCACACTACAGAATTTTTCACTGGACTGTAGTATATATAAATGAGAAAAAAACGTAGTCTTTAAATGGCGGCTATTTTACCGCAGACCACTACATTTTTCACTGGACTGTAGTACATATAACTGAGAAAAAACGTATTTTATAGACTGACGCTGCTGTACAGCACACTACAGAATTGTTCACTGGACTGTAGTATATATAACTGAGAAAATACGTAGTCTTTAAATGGCAGCTATTGTACCGCAAACCACTCCATTTTTCACTGGACTGTAGTACATATAACTGAGAAAAAAACAGTCTTTAAATGGCGGCTATTTTATCGCAAACCACTCCATTTTTCACTGGACTGTAGTACATATAACTGAGAAAATACGTAGTCTTTAAATGGCGGTTATTTTACCGCAAACCACTCCATTTTTCACTGGACTGTAGTACATATAACTGAGAAAAAATGTAGTCTTTAAATGGCGGCTATTGTACCGCAAACCACTCCATTTTCACTGGACTGTAGTATATATAAATGAGAAAAAAAGTAGTCTTTAAATGGCGGCTATTTTACCGCAAACCACTACATTTTTCACTGGACTGTAGTACATATAACTGAGAAAAAATGTATTTTATAGACTGACGCTGCTGTACGGCACACTACAGAATTGTTCACTGGACTGTAGTATATATAATTGAGAAAAAAACATAGCCTTTAAATGGCGGCTATTTTACCGCAAACCACTACATTTTTCATTGGACTGTAGTACATATAACTGAGAAAATACGTATTTTATAGACTGACGCTGCTGTACAGCACACTACAGAATTGTTCACTGGACTGCATTATATATAAACGAGAAAAATACGTAGTCTTTAAATGGCGGCTATTGTACCGCAAACCACTCCATTTTTCACTGGACTGTAGTACATATAACTGAGAGAAAATACGTATTTTATAGACTGACACTACTGTACAGCACACTACATAATTGTTTACTGCACTGTAGTATACATAACTGAGAGAAAAAACGTATTCCCTAGACTGACGCTACTGTACAGCACACTAGATAATTGTTTACTGCACTGTAGTATACATAACTGAGAGAAAAAACGTATTCCCTATGGTTAACGCTACTGTACAGCACACTAAATAATTGTTCACTGGACTGTAGTATATATAAATGAGAGAAAAAACATATTCCCTAGACTGACGCTACTGTACAGCACACTACATAATTGTTCACTGGACTGTAGTGTATAGAAATGATAGAAAAAACATATTCCCTAGACTGCACTACAGATCCCAGCAAGCCAAGGTACAGCAGCAGCACCAGCAGCAGCAAAAATGAGTACTGAGAGGACTTTGGGCAATTTCTTTTGGGTCTGTGTGGACCACGTGCTGTCCCTTCTGCCACCAGTCGCTGTGCACAGTGTGCAGCCAAGATGGAGGTAGCTGCACTACAAGTCCCAGCCAGTAGCCAGGACGAGACAAAAAGAAAATGGTGCTTGTAGCCCTTAGAAGGGCTGTTGGGTTCTTTGAGCATGATTCCTGCCTAACCAACATCTAAATTCAGGCCCTAACACTCTCCCTGACAGACAGCAGCTTTATCCCTAATCTCATGCAGGCGGCCTCTGACGCGAGCAGCGCGGGACCAGATTCTTATATTCCCAGGTCATCTGATCTGGCCAGCCAATCCCTGCTATCGACTTTTAGGGGCCCCACGTGAAGCTAGGAGGTACCAAAGACTCTCCTGCATGTTGATTGGCTGAGAAAAGGCGCCTAACATGCAGGAAGAGGAAGATGCCATTTCCTCGAGGATCGCGATATGCTCGTCCGAGTAGCGAGCATATGAAAATACCCTAATGCTCGAACGAGCATCAAGCTCGGACAAGCATATTCGCTCATCTCTCTGTCACCTCATTTTCACCTATATAACTAACAGCAATGCTCCACAGAAGATTTCAGACACATCCCAGACATACCTGTATGTACTCTGTGTCTGTATTACATATTCAGAAAAAGCACTCTTATTCTGCAGGAAAACAGCTCTCAAGTGCCCGGCTGAAAGTGAAACTAAAAACAGCTTTCGCTCCCGACTCGATTTCTAACAGCTATATCTTCTGATATACTGGATATAATGCTGTGATTTTGGTATCATTTTAAAGCTGGCAGTTTTCAAAGAAGGTCAGAACCATTTTTCTATCTGCTACCAATCCCAAGATATGAGCAGCTAAAGCAGCCCTACCCTCTGCAGTCTGGTTTGCTTTGAGCACTAGCAGCACGCAGAGCCGGGCACTCGGGAGCCGTTTTCCTGCAGAATAAAAGTGTTTTTTATGGACATGTCATACAGACACAAAGTGCACACAGGTATGTCTGGGATGTGTATGCAGTCTTCTGTGGGGCAGTGCTCTTAGTTATATAGGTGAAAATGAGGTGACAGACTCCCTTTAAATACAGCTGATCGTGGGAGTCCTAGAACTACAACTACCAGTATGTTCAGGCTGTTGTAATATCAGAGGTAATTACATGGAGGATATATAAGAGGACAGAACTACAACTCCCAGTATGCCCAGGTTGTTATGTGATATCAGAAGATGTTACAGGAAGGAGGTATAAGAGGAAAAAACTACAACTCCCTGCATTGCTCTGACTCTCAAACTGAATCTACCATCCCCCCTCCACACACACACACAAAGCCCATGTAACATGACATCATTACAGGTCCTACAATTCTGCTTTTCAGGGCTGAGCTCCATCCAATTCTGCACTGATCACAATATCGTGAGGTCATCACAGCTCCTTCACCACTTCTACTCTCCACTGCTGAGCTCTACCCATCCAGATGTCATCACAGGTCCTTCACTGCCATTTCTGGTCTTTACTGCTGAGTGCCCTCCACTTCTGCAACGATCACACTTTGGTGACTTCATCCAAGGTCCTTCACTACCACTTCCATTCTCCATTGCTGAGCTCTGTCGTCTCCTGGTGTCATCACGGTTCCTTCAGTTCTTGTTCCGGAAGGTGAAGTTGGAAAACAACGTTTTAAAAAAAGAAAAAGAAAAAGACGGGTGCCCTTGAATTTCCAAGTTCCCAAATACTGCCCTGGATGCATTACTGCATTAGATATATTTTATTCCAATAATCTGAAAAAGTGTTATTTCAGTGGAAAAAAACAATTTGTCACAAACTCTGAGTTGTTTTATCCATGTTAGTGGACGCATCAAAGAAACTTAACATTTTTTTAATACAAAAATGTAATTGTTGATGCAGTGATATAAACATTTAGAGGACCCATCGTTTTTCCGTTTTTGATTTTCTTTTTTTCTCACTGGCCTTTACTTCTACATTTACATGTCCAGCAAAAAACAAAACCTCATATGGCTAAGTTGTACTTTCTAATGGCACCATTAGATTATATACTGTACATATAATGGGAACATATAGTGGAAATCTCGAACACAATTCCAAATGGGGTGGAATAGGAAAAAAATGTAATTCCTCCACAGTTTTATGGGTTTTGTATGGTATTCCCTATGCGGTAAAACTGACCTGTTATCTTTATTCTCCAGGTCAGTAAGATTACAAGGTTACCACATTTATATTGTTTTTCTTTTTATTGGCATATTCTAACCCCTATAACTTTTTTATATTTATGTCTATGGAGCTGAATGAGAACTAATGTTTTGTGGGCCGATTTGTACATTTCATTGATACCATTTTGGTGTGTGTAAGCCTTTTTGATATTTTTTTATTAAATGTTTTGAGGGACGTGAAGTGATGAAAAAATGGCATATTGGCCTTTTTTTTTTCTCCATTACGCTGTTTGCTGTATTGGATAAATATTTTTATATTTTAATAGTACAGATGTTTTAAGACATGACAATGATGGTATTTTTTAAATTGTTTATTTTTATTTAAAATTTGGGAAAAGAGGGTGACTAAAACATTTATATCTTTTTATATTTTTAAAAACCCTTTTTCCTTTTTTTTTTAAACTTTTTACAATCACCCTAGGTGACTATGACAAACAATCATTATCTTTCCAATTGTATTCTGTGATGGATATTTATCACAGAATGCAGTATTCAGTATATTCCAATGCAGTGCTGCCAACCACAGGCCTGTATAGGAATATACCAGTGATAGGCATGAAAGACTCAAGCAGATTCCCCGATTTCAGCCAGGGCAGGCTGTTAGTAGTGCGCAAGCTTGTGGCTCCTGCATTTTTACCTCTCAGATGCCATGGTCACAATTGACTGCAACATCTGAGGGGTTAAATGTCTGTGATTGGTCCTATGGCCATTTTCAGACATTAACCCCGTGGCTATGGCGCCCACTGCACGCACGAACGAGCGACATCTTTAAAGTGACGACTTTCGTCGTACATGTACAGTGGAGGTTGTCAAGGGCTTAAACACCTAACTGAAAGACATTTCACCAAAAAAAAAAGCCCATTCCCAAAATAAATTGTCAATACAAATGTGCAGTGTTTTTGTAAAAGGGAGGGCCATTTAATATTGCCTCTGTCTTCATTTTTAGGAAACCAGTGACTTTTCATTTGTAGGCCTCATAATAAAATGTCTGGAATACAGAAGAGTGCAAAACGAATGTGGGTAGAAGCAGCAGCAGCCATCCTTCAAGCCAGTAATAGTAGTTGGCCATAGTTCTCCCTGGCTTCCGAAAGCCACAACATTATAATTAAGAACAAAGAGGATGAGATTGTGGACTGGATGGCTTACTACTCCTCTCAGTCACAGCAGGGTGATGTGGAGGTAACCTCTGAGTATGATATGGTGCTCTTGGAGGCAGTGGTCACATCATTTATTTTGCTCCTTGCCTTGCAGCCCCAGAAAAGCCTGTCAGTTGCATCCTTTCTGTTTTCACTACCACCACCTTCTTTTTTTCTAAGAAGAGTCAACAAAATCCTACTATGCATTAATGGTCAGAATGCCATGAGGAGGAGGTTCAGGAGAAGGTGAGGAACCCCATTGTATAGCTGTGTTGGTGGTGGTGGTAGTAGTGGCACCTGTATCCACAGTGGTGGCAGTAGGGGCAGTAGTAGTGACAGTGGCACTCTAGGTAAATAAAGAACAAGGAGGGGGACCAAGGAGCCCATGATGCCATAACACAGTCTGATAAAAGTGGCGGGGAGGGTGACGACTATGATGATGATTGTGGACAGGACCTGGAAGCCAAATCAGGGTGCGGAGAAGGAGGTAACATTAGAAAAGGAGGGTGGTGGCCAGAATTAAGAGCAGACGCAATATACTGCCAGAACTGCCAGTTCGAGTGTGTGAGTATCTTCCATCTGCAGTGGCAGAAGACCAAAGTATTGCCGTGTGAAGGATCTGCATGATTAAAATAAGATATGGGCATTCAAACACAAACGTAGGTAGCACAGCTCTATTGCAGCTCATGCAGCAGCATCACCCTATCTGGTGGAAAAATAGAGGTGGCCAGCAGCTAGCGCAAAAAACTTTTTGCGGTCCCCTTTGCGGCAGCTAGGCTGCATCTATATGCAGTACAGTATCCTTGTCATCATCACTTACTGCTTCTCCTGCTCAAACTCCTCCTACTCTGCAGTCGCCCAACATCGATAAGGGAATGTGTGGCAAAGAATGAACTGTATGAACCCAACAATCTGCTGGTGAGCAAGCTTAACTCTCACCTGGCTGAGTTGCTGGCAGATACCTAGCCAGCATTATTTCTCCAAAAAAGCCATCCCTGCCTTGTACTGTCACATAGCGAAGAACATGGGCTGATCCTTGCAATTGTTGGTGTGCGGTAAGGTACATGCCATGGTGGACACCTTGAGCTACTGTTACAGGCAGGGGCAGTATATCTTTTATTTTTTGCAGTGAGGCAGCACTGCAGCAAGAAAGCCAGCTCCTATTGATACCTCCATATTGGTGTCTGTCTGGTTCCCACTCCAGGTGCTTATCAGCCTCCTCCATTTCCTCCTTCATGGACAGCCTCCCATTCCTAACAGCAGCAAGGCAGATCATCACTCCCATTCCCTCTCCCCTCTATCTTATATGTGTAAGTTACAGCAGCAAACATCCCACTATGCATTTGGGGGATAACACATGCTCTCTGCATGGCACCTGTGATTGATTTTTAAAAAAGTACACTAGCTCTCAGAAGGTGTTGGCAATGTCCAGGAGATTTTCCTCAGTGTCAGATCCATGGCCCTTCAGCTGCCCCTCTCTTCCACCTGGTGCTGCCTGAGACGATCGCCTCACTTGGTCTCATTGGTGGTGCACCCCTGTATCTCTCTTATCTTAGAACACAAGGCTCATGCTGATGCAACAAGGGATGACAGCAGAATAACAGCTTACACATCGTGCTGGCCACCCTCTAGTTGTTGGGGACCCACAAGGATAAAGTCCCATGGAGGAGGAGGATGAGGAATAGGTGATGGAGAAGCAGGCCTGGCCATGATGACGAATCTTCTCAGTGGGAGGCGGGACCAGAAAGAACATGGTCCTCGGGCACGCTGGCCTGAATGGCAAGCTGTATACTTTCTTTCTTATGTACTGACAGGTGTATCATTTACATAAAGCAGTCTGATTATTACTGGATAACCATGCTTTTAGACTCTTACCTTCAAAGCAAAATGAGGGAATGTTTTCCACTTGCCAAGAGGGAGACTAATTACCTCATAACTAGAGATGAGCGAATCGAATCGGACGAAGTGGAATTCGATCCGAATTTCAGGAATTATTTGATTTGTACCGATTTAGAATTTCCTGACGATTCGTGGTGACTAATCGTTTTGTTTTTGTTTTTTTTCACTAAAATGGCGGCTGCACGTGTTTTGACATGGAGAAAGGAACATGAGGGAGGGAGGGATCACCCACAATGCCATGCATGCAGCCAATGAGCAGCCAGCACGCCCTGTCATGTCACAGCGCTATAAATACCCTCAGCCATTTTGGATTCTGTCATTCTACAGTGAACTTAGTGCAGGGAGAGACGTTTGCAGGCGCCAGGGCAAGTGTTCCAAAACCTCATCAAAAGTACAAATTTCTGAAAAGAAGTGTAGGGAAAAGATAGGGAGTAGAGATGCGTACAAATCATACATTATTATGTGGTGTTTTGCGAACATTCGTGCACTAATAACGAACGTACAGTTGTTAAAGGTACGCAACTTAGTGCAGGTGTACCACACAAAAAATGGGTATTTAGCCAACTAAGAGAGGCCATAGGCCTAATTAACTGGGACAAAGTCCTCAAAAATAAAAATACAGACACAAAATGGGAGATTTTTAAAAGCATTCTAATATCTAATTGTGAGAGGTACATACCTTATGGGAATAAAAGGTTAAGAAACAAGAAAAAACATTGTGGATAAATAGAACTGTAAAGAAAGCAATAAATGACAAAAAGAAAGCATTTAAATCACTAAAACAGGAGGGGAGCGAGAAAGCATTGAAAAACTATAAGGAAAAAAATAGAATATGTAAAAGACAAATAAAAGCAGCCAAACTAGAGACCGAGAGATTAATTGCCAAAGAGAGTAAAACTAACCCTAAAATGTTCTTCAATTATATAAATGGCAAAAAGTATAAGGCCTCTTTCACATGAACGTTGTTTTTGCGGGCTCCGGTCCGCATTTTTCACATGAAAAAATGCGGACCCATTCATTTCTATGGGCCCGCAAAAAATGCGGACATCACACCGTGTGCTGTCCGCATCCGTTGCTCCGTTCCGTAGCCCGCAAAAAAAAAATAGAACATGTCCTATTCTTGTCCGTATTACGGACAAGAATAGTACTGTTCTATTAGGGGCCAGCTGTTCCGTTCCGCAAAATACGGAATGCACACGGATGCCATCCGTTGTTTTTGCAGATCCGCAATTTGCGGACCGCAAAACACAACGTTCGTGTGAAAGAGGCCTAATCTTGAAGGTGTCAGCCCCTTACAGAGCAATGAGGGGGGAGTTGCAGAGAGCGATGAGGAGAAAGCAAAGCTACTAAATATTTTTTTCTCCACTGTATTCACTGAGGAAAATAAACTGTCAGATGAAATGCAGAATATAAAAGTAAATTCCCCTTTAAAAGTGCCCTGTCTGACCCAGGAAGAAGTAGAGCTGCGTCTTAAAAAGATTAAAATAGACAAATCGCCAGGACCGGATGGCATACACCCCCAAGAGAATTAAGTAATGTCATAGCCAGACCCCTATTTCTGATATTTAAGGACTATATACTGACAGGGAGTGTTCCACAGGATTGGCACATAGCAAATGTGGTGCCAATATTCAAAAAGGGTCCAAAAACAGAGCCTGGAAACTTTAGGCCGGTAAGTTTAACATCTGTTGTGGGTAAACTGTTTGAGGGTTTTCTAAGAGATGCTTGGAGTACCTCAATGAAAATAAGCAAATAACTCCATATCAGCATGGCTTCTTGAGGGATTGGTCATGTCAAACCAATTTAATCAGTTTCTATGAGGAGGTAAGTTCTAGACTTGACCGCGGCAAATTAATGGATGTCGTATATCTGGAATTCTCCAAAGCATTTGACACTGTACCGCATAAAAGGTTAGTATATAAAATGAGAATGCTTGGCCTGGGAGAAAATGTCTGTATGTGGGTAAGTAACTGGCTCAGTAATAGAAAACAGGGTGGTTATTAATGGCACATACTCAGATTGGATCACTGTCACTAGTGGGGTACCACAGGGGTCAGTATTGGGCCCTATTCTCTTCAATATATTTATTAATGATCTTGTAGAAGGCTTGCACAGTAAAATATCATTTTTTGCAGATGACACTAAACTGTGTAAAGTAATTAAGACAGAAGAGGACAGTACACTGCTACAGATGGATCTGGATAGACTGGAGGCTTGGGCAGAGTAGTGGCAGATGAGGTTTAACACTGACAAATGTAAGGTTATGCATATGGGAAGGAATAATGCAAGTACCCAGTACATACTGAATGGTAAAACATTGGGTAACTCTGACATGCAAAATGACCTAGGAATTTTAGTGAATAGCAAACTAAGCTGTAGAAACCAGTGTCAGATAGCTGCTGCCAAGGCAAATAAGATAATGGGTTGCATCAAAAGGAGCATAGATGTCCGTGATGAGAACATAGTCCTGCCACTTTACAAATCACTAGTCAGCCCACACATGGAGTACGGTGTACAGTTCAGGGTTCCTGTGAGCAAGGCAGACATAGCAGAGCTGGAGAGAGTTCAGAGGAGGGCAATTAAAGTAATAACTGGAATGGGTGGACTACAGTACCCAGAAAATTAGGGTTATTCTCTTTAGAAAAAAGATGACTGAGGGGAGATTTAATAACTATGTATAAATATATCAGGGGTCAGTACAGAGATCTCTGCCATGATCTATTTATCCCCAGGACTGTGACTGTGACGAGGGGACATCCTCTGCGTCTGGAGGAAAGAAGGTTTGTACACAAACATAGAAAAGGATTCTTTACGGTAAGAGTAGTGAGACTATGGAACTCTGCCTGAGGAGGTGGTGATGGTAAATTCACTAAAAGAGTTCAAGAGGGGCCTGGATGTATTTCTGGAGGGTAACAATATTATAGGTTATAGTTACTAGAGATGGGTCGTTGATCCAGGGAGTTATTCTGATTGCCTGATTGGAGTCGGGAAGGAATTTTTTCCCCTAAAGTGGGGAAAATTGGTTTCTACCTCACAGGGTTTTTTTGCCTTCCTCTGGATCAACCCGTAGGATAACAGGCCGAACTGGATGGACAGATGTCTTTTTTTGGCCTTATAAACTATGTTACTATGTTATAAACTATGCTATGTCACCCACCGATCAAACAGATGGATTAACTATATTAATTTCCCTGTCACGGATGCAGTGCGGGTGTACCTCAAATAAAAAATGGGTATATGTCACCCACCAAACTAACAGACAGATTAACTATTATATTTTTGTGTCAGGGGTACAAAGCTGGTGTATTGCACCCACAAGAAATCACTCTCCCTCACTTCAGGTGTCTGCTTCCTGTCCCTGCACTACTCAGAGCTGATGGGCGGTGCTACACGTGATCCAGTTTGTATAGGGCCTGGGTCACATGATGCACCGGCCAATCACAGCCATGCCATTACTAGGCATGGCTGTGATGGATTCTAAGTGCCCACAGCTTAAAAGCTTGTTGATTGGCTGCCCTGCAGCCCTTCAACAAGCTTTATTAAATGCCCAAACACCGAACTCAAACCCGAACTTTTGCAGCAAAGTTTGTGTTCGGGTCCGGGTACCCGAACTCGCAAAGTTTGGTACTGACACGAACTTTGCAGTTCGGGTTCACTCAACACTAAACTCTAGTCATCTGGATTACTTTCTGGGTTGAATGAGGAGCTATGGGTAGAGACTTTCATAGCATTTCAAGCACTTTTACGTAGTTATTCTGGAGGAGGTTCATCCCAAGTATTACTGTTAGGTTGTTGTCATCATGTACTTGTATAACTATGACTACTTGTAGCTGGAACCTGGTCTACCCTATTTGCAGAGTTGGTTCCCAGTATACATGCACTGGTACAGGCTTGCAATTAGCCATGATCTTTCGCCAGGACAATTTTCATTCGTTGTGTCATCCCAGCTCTTTTCAAAAGCGGCCTGCTGTATGGTGGTGACTTGCGAACAAGTATCTAGCAGGGCAACAAAAGGAACGTGACAAGGTCCCACATATCTGTGCATCCACCCTAGTTCTTCTGGACCTACAATTCTTCCTCCTGAGGAGTGGTCCTAGGCTTTGGATGATGCCCTTTTAACTGCGGGCACATCCGTTCAGTGTGTCTACATTTGTGGCAGCACCTGCAAATACGTAGGTTTCTTGGGCTTATCGTATGGGTCTGAAGGTGGCCTACATGGAGTCAAGTGGTAGTTTTATTTGGAACAGGAAGGGGGCCGACTCCTAGGCTGTTGAGCTTCTTTCTCTGTCGGATGCTGTTCTAACTGCTCCAATTGTCTCTGAATCTTCTACACGTTTTTTGCTAGGATAGATATTTGGTCAGTCAGAACAGTGACTGCATTCGGAACAGATGCTTGGGTCCCTTGCTTGAATGCACAGTAGGTTTCTGCAGACACAAGATTAGGCAGTAAATTGCTGTTCTTGGCAGATTCAGGCATCCCCAGGATGTTGATAGTGAGTTCCTTGAAATGTAAAGAAAAGTGTCTGAAAAGCCATTTAAAAATGTTGTCCACCCAAAGTCACTTCCCTTAAGGTTTGGTCTTGGTTCTCGGTCTCACAGGGGTCTACGTTCTGAAGTAGTTCCCATTTCAAAGATTGTGCAGAGACTGTCAAGGATTTGCTCTACGGTCCTTTTTTATGACTGTGGCAAAAATTTGACTTAATGGAGTGAAGTTCTTTCTAGTTCTACTTTCTGGTTTGTGGCTACACGGTATAGCTTGAAGGTAGCTCACACCTTTTCATAGAAGTCTCTTAAGGTAAGGGGCTCTCTCATGTAGCGTGGGAGCCATGGTGCCCCAAATAGTATGGCATAGTCACTGGCATTATGCATGTAGTTGGTGGCTGTGATTCCAAGCTGAGGGGTACAGGATTGTGATCCCCCTGTATAGAGCCCTAGTGAGACTACATCTGGAATACTGTGTTCAATTCTGGAGACCTCACCTGCAAAAGGATATTGCTAAAATAGAACGGGTCCAAAGAAGAGCTACACAAATGGTGGAAGGTCTAAAGCATAGAACTTATCAAGAAAGACTCGTTCTTAATATGTATAGTCTGGAGGAAAGAAGAGAAAGGGGGGACATGATTGAAACCTTTAAATATGTTAAAGGACTGAATAACGTTCAGGAGGGAAGGGTTATTAATAGAGATGAGCGAGCATACTCGTCCGAGCTTGGTGCTCGTTCGAGTATTACGGTACTCGTAAGTGCTCGCTGCTCGGACGAGTATCTCGCCATGCTCGAGGAAATGGCAACTTCCGCATTGTGCATTTTTGGCGCCTATAAACTCAGCCAATCACAAGCCAGGAGACTCTGCGGTACACCCAGCATCACGTGGGGCCCATACATGTCGATAGCAGGGGTTGGCTGGCCTGATCAGGTGACCCTGGAATATACTAGTGACTGCCTGCGGTGCTCGGCTCAGATGCTGTGTGGATGTCGTTAGGGATAGAGCTGCTGCGTTTCAGGGAGAGTGTTAGGGCCTGCATTTAGTTCTTTGTTAGGCAGGAGTGATCTCAAAAGAACCCAACAGCCCTTCTAAGGGCTACAAGACATTTTTTTTGTCTCCTGGCTTGGCTGGCTGGCTGGCACTAGTAGCTAGCTGGTACTAGTTCCAGCTGCGTGGAACCATTCTGTGTGTCACAGTTCAGCTGTCCACTCATTACAATCCGTATTTTCTGTCCAGGTGACACTTTCTGTACGTCACTTAATCCAACAAGGTCTTTTGCTCTCACGTATACAGCTAGATCACAAAAATCTCTGTGCGACATTTGTCTGGGTCGCAGTCAAAATAGCCACCGTCAGCAGGGTGTGAGTTAGGTCTACGATAGTTTCTGCACGTCATGTTCCAAAAAAAAACAAAACTAAAAAAAAAATATAAAAAAAAGAAAAAATATAAAAAAAATAGTTTCTTTGTTGTTTTAGCTCAGTGATACGAATCCATTTCACACAGCTGCGTGGAACCATTCTGTGTGTCACAGTTCAGCTGTCCACTCACTACAATCCGTATTTTCTGTCCAGGTGACACTTTCTGTACGTCACTTAATCCAACAAGGTCTTTTGCTCTCACGTATATAGCTTGATCACAAAAATCTCTGTGCGACATTTGTCTGGGTCGCAGTCAAAATAGCCACCGTCAGCAGGGTGTGAGTTAGCTCTACGATAGTTTCTGCACGTCACGTTCCAAAAAAAACAAAACTAAAAAAAAATATTAAAAAAAAATATATATAAAAAAAATAGTTTCTTTGTTATTTTAGCTCAGTGATACGAATCCATTTCACACAGCTGCGTGGAACCATTCTGTGTGTCACAGTTCAGCTGTCCACTCACTACAATCCGTATTTTCTGTCCAGGTGACACTTTCTGTACGTCACTTAATCCAACAAGGTCTTTTGCTCTCACGTATATAGCTTGATCACAAAAATCTCTGTGCGACATTTGTCTGGGTCGCAGTCAAAATCGCCACCGTCAGCAGGGTGTGAGTTAGCTCTACGATAGTTTCTGCATGTCACGTTCCAAAAAAAACCTAAAAAAAATATTAAAAAAAAAATATATATATATATAAAAAAAATAGTTTCTTTGTTGTTTTAGCTCAGTGATACGAATCCATTTCACACAGCTGCGTGGAACCATTCTGTGTGTCACAGTTCAGCTGTCCACTCACTACAATCCGTATTTTCTGTCCAGGTGACACATTCTGTACGTCACTTAATTACAGCTGATGTCGTGGATTGCGGACAATGCTTCAAGTAATTTGTCCAGCAGTCAGTCTTCCACGCAGTCCACCCACATTACCCAAGGGAGCACTCCTCTGGCTCCTCCACCTCAACCTCCTTCCCCCCAGTCTGCCCCCTCCCAGGAAAATTTGGAATGCGATCCGGCATACTCTCAGGAACTGTTTTCTGGACCCTTCCCAGAGTCACAAACCACTTCTCAGGTTGCTGCTGACCTCGTTCCCGATGCCCAAGTTTTCCAACTGTCGCAGTCTGTGGGTGATGATGATGATGATGATGATGATGATGATGATGACAATGTTGACTTAGTGAAAGAAGTTTGTAAAGAGGTGTTGGAGGATGAGGAGACACGGTTGTCAGACAGTGGTGAAGTTGTTGTCATTTTTTAGAGGTCCAACTGGCACTCTTTTACCACAATTTTTCAGGAGGGACCCCTACAGGCCCTCTCTTCAAACAATTTTTCCAGAGGTCCACCTACAGGCCCTCTCTCCAAACAATTTTTCCGGAGGTCCACCTACAGGCCCTCTCTCCAAACAATTTTTCCGGAGGTCCACCTACAGGCCCTCTCTCCAAACAATTTTTCCGGAGGTCCACCTACAGGCCCTCTCTCCAAACAATTTTTCCGGAGGTCCACCTACAGGCCCTCTCTCCAAACATTTTTTCCGGAGGTCCACCTACAGGCCCTCTCTTCAAACAATTTTTCCGGAGGTCCACCTACAGGCCCTCTCTCCAAACAATTTTTCCGGAGGTCCACCTACAGGCCCTCTCTCCAAACAATTTACGTCTTTTTCCTATCTTTCTCTCTGTCCAAACTATTTTCCGGATAGCTGCCATATACGGTATTAAACTGAGTAGTATAAATAGAAGACATACCACACTTGATCAATCTCATAATTTACGACTGTACCGGTTGATGCTAAATTTTTAAGTTGGGGTCCTGCGTCGTCATTCTAACTACATCCGGCTGTTGTCACCACCACACACGCTAGCCCAGGGGGCACTCCTCTGGCTCTTCCAGCGAAACCTCCTTCCCCCCAGCCTGCCCCCCACCTACAGGCCCTCTCTCCAAACAATTTACCCGGATAGGGGACGTATTAGATATTATACAGATTTTTGTTGGTTCCTCTTTTAATTGGCTCCTGACCTGTGATAGGCAGAGCATGGACACGTCCCCTTAGCTCCAGTAGAAAAGACACTCCCCTGGCCAGAGCAAGCTCTTTTTCCTTTTCCGTGTTCGAAAAATCCATGAAATATATGGTCCCAAGATAGGGGACATATACGATTTTAAACTGAGAAGAATCGATACCACACATGCCCCACTATGAGAATTTGAGGTAATGGTGGGATTAGGCAGCCTCAGAGGCATCCATGCATGCTGCCCCTGCTGTTTCCTGTCCATTTCCGTGGTGTTTCCATCATTTTCTGAGGTTTCCAGGTTTTCACCCAGCCTTCCCTAGGCAGAGCCTTGGTCCTCTGCAAAAATGCTTGAGTCTCCCATTGACTTCAATGGGGTTCGTTATTCGAAACGAGCACCCGAGCATCGGGAAAAGTTCGACTCGAATAACGAGCACCCGAGCATTTTAGTGCTCGCTCATCTCTAGTTATTAATAAGAAACTGAATACAAGAACAAGGGGGCACTATCTGAGGTTAGTTGGGGGAAAAAATCAAGAACAACATTAGAAAATATTATTTCACTGAAAGTAGTAGAAGCTTGGAACAAACTTCCAGCAGAGGTTTATACTTTATTATCTCTTGCCTGTATTTCTCCTGTGTGTGCCTTCCTTCTTGTGTGCTCTTGCACTTTCAAGTTAAAGTTCAGTTTATGTTTAAGTTAACCTAGTTTATCTACTCTGTCTGTGCTTCAGTCAAGTTCCCAGCCTGTCTGCCTCCTGTTTGCCTCATCACTACACCACCCCAAATCATTCCTTTAATTGTGTACTACCTGGATCTCTAGAAACAAGAGCTCTAGTCTTGGTGATTGGTCAGACTGTACCTGCAATTTTCCTTCATTTATGGTTCATTTTCTGTACCCTGAGCTTCTGTTGCTTACACAATAATCCCTGAAAGCAGTTGCTAACTACACTGGGACTATCCCAGGAGGCAGAGGTCAGGTTTCTTCCCAGCAGCGAAGTCCAGATTCCAGTATAAGGTTAATAGGTAAATACCAGGGGATCACCAGAATAACACTCTTGGGGTTTAGCCCAAAGCCAAAATAGTTAGTGGGAACAGATGCTTTATGCTAATCCGGTACAGGCTTGCAATTAGTGGCCATGATCTTTTTCACATGTTGTTATGTTGTGGCCTAAAATAAAAACTAAAATTCCACTTGGACATAAGTATTAAGACTTATTAACTCACTTGAAGTTTTGCTCTGGGGACCTCACATTTCTGTTGATCGTGTTTGAGATGTTTCTACACTTTGATTGGAATCCACCTGTGAATCGACATGATTTAGAATGACACAGCCCTGTCTATATAAGATCTCACAACTAACAATGCTGTCAGAGCAAAAACCAAGCCATTAGGAGGAAAGAACTACCGGAAGAGCCCAGAGACATGAGCTTGTAGAGGCTCAGATCTGGAGAATAGTACAAAAAATTACTAAAATATTTTTAAATGGAAGACATTTGGAACAACCAGGACTCTTTCTAGAGCAGGGTGCCCCACCAAATTAACTAATCATGGAAAAAAGGCCTTGACCAGGAACCCAGTTGTCATTCTGGCTGAGCTCCAAAGATGCTTTGTACAGATACAATAATTTTCGAGGTGGTCAACTATCACGGCAGCATTCCACCAATCTAGGCTGGCCAGAAAGAAGCATCTCCTAAGTAAAAGACACATGAAAGTTTGCAAAAAAAGCACATAAAGGACTCTGAGAAACAAGATTCTCTGGTCTGATGAAACAAAAATGGAGCTTTTTGGCCTCAATTCTAAGCGTCATGTTTGGCGGAAACCAGGCATTGCCCGATACCATCTCTAGAGTGAAGCATGGTGATGGAATAGGGAGAATGGCCAATTGTTGTGGGAAAGCTGAATGGAACAAAGTGCAGAGATATTATTAATGGAAACCTGATCCAGAGTGTTTTGAACCTCAGACTGGGCCGAAGGTCTACCTTCCAACAAGAGAATCACCCCAAGCACACAGCCAAGACAACACAGGAATGGCTTAGGGACAACTCTATGAATATCCTTGGTTGGTAAAGACAGAGCCCTAACTTGAACCCAATTGAACACCTCTAGAGAGACCTGAAAATGGCTGTTTACTGATGATCCCCATCTAACCTGAAAGGGTTTGAGAGGATCTGCAGAGAAGAATGGCAGAAAATCCCCAAACCTAGATGTGCAAACCTTGTGGCATCATACAGAAGACACTGTAGGCTGTAATCACTGCCAAAAGTGCTTAAACTAAGTACTGAGTATAAATCTGAATGCTTATGTCAATGTAATATTTTAGTTTTTCCTTCTCAATAAATTGGTAAAGATTTCTAACTTTCTTTTTCTACTTTATCATTATGGAGTATTGAGTGCAGAATGATGGAGGAAAATGTGAACTTTTTTTTTGTTTTAGCGCAAGGCGTCAAAATAACTAAATGTGAACAGTGAAAGTCGGAAAACTTTCTGAATGCCCTGTAAGCTATCAATGTCAGAGTGGTGGAAGTTCCACGTCTGGCACTCCCACTGATCAGCTGTTTGTGATAGCTGTATATTAGGTAATGGTAGCAACAATAATACAGCTTAGCTCCCATAGACCTGAATGGGAACTCAGTTGCAGTACCCCGCATGACCACTACACAGTGGATAGAGCCTTCTGCTTATGCCTCTGACTACTGTATAGTTTCCTGCACAGGTGGCTGCTGATTGGTGAGTGTTTCAGCTGTTGGACTCCCGCTGATCTGATATTTGTGACCTCATGCTGTGCAGCAGAAAGCTGGATCACAGAAGTAGCAGTATCCGGAACGGGAGAGGGGAGTTGGCTTTTTTTGTTTGCTTGTTTTTTTGATCTGAGGTCTGATTCGGGGTCTTTTGAAAACTGGGGATCTGATCTGAGGTCTGAATGGGGGTTTTAGGCTGGTTTCACACCATTGTTATATGACTGAGTTCCAAACAGAACACTTTATTGGTTTTGAAATGTCATAATAGAGTTCTATGGCATCTGGTTTCTGTTATCTTGGACGAGAAAAAAAAGTCCTGTCGATATCGGTAATACATGAGTAGTACTGCAGATATGGAGTCCAGATCACTATTTCTTATTTTTCCTCCTGCCTCCTGTCAGCACTAAGAGCTGATTTGAACGTTGTTAGGACTTCTGTCCATGCAAACATGAGCCCTCTCCATTATGTTAGAACAGCACAGCAGTCTAGACTGTGTATTTCTGTGCAGTTTTGAGCTCTGACAGCGGGAGAACGGATGACAGTAGGAAAATAAAAAATAGTAACATGGACTCCTTATCTGCAGGACTACGCATGTATTACTTATGGTAATAGTCCAAAATCATGGAGATAGATTCCTTTCACAAATAGGAAAATAATTTATTTTATGTTCAAAAAAGGGTGACAAAACTTCATGGGCTGTTGCTTAATTCGGCTAGTATTTATTGTTGGGAAAAGCGGCAACCCTAGTTGCCATACAGGCTACATTGAGTGATATAAATTCAGAGACATTCTATAGAAAATCATCTTCATACATACAAAGCACAATAGAAGATGCTGCAATTTTATTTTATTTATTTTGTGCAAGATCCAGCAGATACCACATCCTCTTTTGCCTTTATATGAAATTGGTGGCATACAGAGGTACAGTAAAGACCCATACATGCTATATGTCTGTGAAGGTTCTCATTCATCCATAATAAATGGTAATAAATTAGAGCAACTGGATTTTTTCTTGAACATGTTTCACTAGTCTTCCGACTGGCTTTCTTAGAATTACATTAAATAGTGGTCTCATAGTGTTTATGATCAACACAAGGTCAAGGACCTCATGCAGGTTAAGATATTGATTGAAATTTACGTAACTCACGCCGTTAGGTGAAACTAAACTGCCTTGTGGGAGGTGTTAGAAGTGGAAAAAAAACAAATGTTAGGACTATAAAAATCACCTACATTTCAACCTCAGATGCTGACAACAGTGTCTGATACCATATATCATATGACTGGATTCCACAGTAAAAAGACACCGAACTAAGCTCATTCTACAAAGGGCTCAAAAACTATTGCTAAATAAACATGTAAGACAGAGCTTACCATTAATGGCATATTATATAATATCAATGTATTAAAACTGAGAAAAATGTCACAGCTAACTACAGGGTGGGCCATTTATATGGATACACCTAAATAAAATGGGAATGGTTGGTGATATTAACTTCCTGTTTGTGGCACATTAGTATATGGGAGGGGGAAAACTTTTCAAGATGGGTGGTGACCATGGCTGCCATTTTGAAGTCAGCCATTTTGGATCCAACTTTAGTTTTTTCAATGGGAAGAGGGTCATGTGACACATCAATCTTATTGAGAATTTCACAAGAAAAACAATGGTGTGCTTGGTTTTAACATAACTTTATTCTTTCATGAGTTATTTACAAGTTTCTGACCACTTATAAAATGTGTTCAAAGTGCTGCCCATTTTGTTGGATTGTCAATGCAACCCTCTTCTCCCACTCTTCACACACTCATAGCAACACCGCAGAAGAAATGCTAGCACAGGCTTCCAGTATCTGATACCTGGAAAAGAGTGGAGAAATTTACAGAAAATGCAGAGCTCGCACAACACACTAAGGCTCCATTCACACGTCCTGTTTTTCTTTCCTGATTCGATCCTGATCCTGATCTGGATCCATTCATTTCAATGGGTCCTGAAAAAATCAGGATCGAATCAGGAAAGAAAAACAGGACGTGTGAATGGAGCGTAAGGGCAAGGAGAGACAGCAGGCTAGGGACAGCAAGTTCTCCATTCTATTAGCCTTGAGTGGCAACAGCCATACAAATGAAAAATTAATTTAGACAGGATGAGAGAAGCTGGGAAACTGCAGAGTAAAGGGAAGGGGGTGAAGAACTTTTCAGACAGGGTTCTTACCCAGCCAGAGATGGAAATTTCAACCCTTTAGCCGGTATGTTCGAGTACCCCAATACCATCCCCGTAGTTCATATTATCTCCATCACACAAGTCTCCCTACGTACGGTAATAACAACATGGAAAAGGATGAGGCTGAACAATTCCATCTTAAAGTGTCTGCAGCCGTAGCCAGTGGCAAGATGTTCCCTTCCAACCTGGCTACACAAGAAAAGAAGGCCATTATATCCTTCAAGCAAGAACCAAACATCACCATCCTGTCTGCTGATAAACAATGAAGCATGGTTGTTATTAACCTCCTAACAGTCACATTAAAATTGGAAAAACCCTCCCAAAAATGTCACTTTTTTATTGTATATTTTTAATATGTGTCTGAAATAAATCTTATTAGCGCACAACTTAAGGGACACTATTGCATTTTTAGCCATAAAGGGGTATTCCGGTAAACTAAAGTAACTTTTTGAAAAGCTGCATTAAGGCTGCAAGCTGTGACCCAATGAGAACCCATACCTATACATATGATCAGAGCTTCAATTTACCCTGCAATCCATGTGTCTAGCTCCTGTGTGAGCCTGCATCACACTGAGAGTGTCATGGCTCCTGATCTTCCCTCACAAAACTACAATCCCCACAATGCCTAGCTTCCTGCTGTGAATTTGTGCTTGTTTATGAGTGTTGCTGTTCACTAATTGGCTGCCTGACATTCCAGTGCAGACATGCCCCCTCTACTCAGTAATCAGCAGCACACTGACATTAGCTAGAGAACTGATAGCAACACACTGAGCATGCTCGACCTGACAAAGGCACAGAACTATGGTCGGTGCCATGGTAACTCATGAGGAAACACAGTGGGTAGTAAGGAACTACTTTATAACTACTAAACGGTAAATATGCGAAACTGACGTTATATTAGGTAATTATTGATGATGAATTAGTCTAAAAGTTATATTTATGGTAATCGGAATACCCCTTTAAGGACCAGTAATATTTTCCCCCTTTATGTTCCAGAAGTCATAACATTTAAATTTTTTCTTCAATAGTTATTTTTTTTTTTTTTTAATTTGCAGGATTAGCTGTAGGTTTTTAGGAACCAGTTGGGGGTATATTTAGTGTATTAAATACATTTCATAAATTTATTTTTAGGGGAAAGATAAAAAACAGCAATTTTAACATTGCTTTGTGGAATTTATTTACAGTGTTCACTTTGTGATACAAATACCATAACTTTATTATGTGTAATGACAAAATTTCTAATTTTTTTAAAATTATTTTTCCTCCTGCAGGCTGTCTGCTCCCTCCTCCTCCCCAAGACTGAAAGGGAAGGGAGGTGGTACATAACAACTACTTTAGCAGCTCATATATCTGAAAGCTTGGAATCTCTCTAGCTGCTACCAATCCAAACAATACCAAAATCACAGCATGTTCTTCTGTATATGGGAAGATATTACTGTTAGAAATCAGGATGCAGTGAATACAGCTGAAAGTGAATGTAAAAGAAGGTTTTACAGCATTTATTCCCAACTCGATTTCTAACAGTGGTCTGCTTATGTTGTGCTAATGCTGTCATTTTGGTCTTGTACGAAAGCTCATGTCTCTAGCTGATACCTGTCAGAAAATATGAGCAGTTAAATCAGCCATGACCCCCTTCCCCTTCTGTGAGCTACAACATGGCCAAATATATAGCCAACATCCTAACCCCACTGATTATAAATACAGAGCACCACATCCAGAACTTCCAGGACTTCACAATCAAAGGCCGGATACTTTGTACAGATGATGTCCATTGACGTTATGTCCCTTTTTATGTGCATACCCACCACAGAAGCTGCTCAAACGGTGAGGGGAAGGCTAACATAATACAACACCTTCAGCAGCAAAACTAACCTTAATCCAGATCAAGTGTGTTCCTTGCTGGACCTGTGCCTGACCAACAGTTAAGTTCTAGGTACAGAAAAATGGTTATGCCATGAAATTGCCAGGTTTACCCATTGTGGCTAACCTGTACAAGGAGGAAGTGGAATGGAAAGCCCTAAGCACCTTCCTGAAAATTTCACCAATTTCATTGGTTCAGATATATAAATGATACCCGGGTTAAAATTCAAAAACAAGAGGTACACACATTTACTGAACACATCCGCTCAGTGGACCATAACATTAGGTTTATCTGGAAATATCTTCAGAACTACACACTGGCTTTCTTGAACTGCTTAGTAACAGTTGGAGAGGGAGGAAGACCCCTGGAAACAGGGGTCTAAAGGAAGCCTACAACTATCAGTACCTGATTTACTGGTGCTTTTATTCTCACCATCATGTGGATCACAAACTGGGGGACCTCAGAACTCTACATCACTTGACAGAAAAGATCTCAACTTGCACAGAGGCTAAGATGAAGGAATTCCAGCACGTGTAAGGGGCCCTTAATACTTAGGGTATCTAGACTGGGCATGTATTAAAATTGAGAAAAGAAGATGAAATAATGTCAGAATTGCCTGTGAAGCAGGACAAAATCTAAATCTTAATGACAAAAGACACTTTTTTAATGACGGAGAGTTTGGCATCTTAGACACAATGGACGACTGGTTAAAAAGAGGTGTGAAAGAAACTATTTATGTCAAACTGGAGAAAGCTTCATTCGTGCAGATTTCAATCAACTTCTTACCTCCACAAGGTACTTGACCTCATGTTGATTATGATCAACAGATTATGCTGATTGAAACATTAAAGTCACCAGTATTTAATGCTGGAGATTTCTTGTAAAAGTAATTCTAACTGAGAAAGCCAGTTGGACAACTAGCCAGGAAAAACGTAGCATGGCGGCACCATTAGGCTGGGTTCACAAAGGGTATTTTTATGTATTTGAACACGTTGCCATAGGAAAATTGCATTGGGAAAAAAGAATGTTGTTTTACCACTTTGTGTTTTTGTTTTTTTCCATCAGATGAAACCATTAGCAGTAGATAGTTCGGAAAGTAGTTGGAAAGTTTGTGTGGTTAGGTATTTTAATTAGTTCCACTCCAGATTTAACGTTGTGACTTTAAAATAGTCACAAACCACTCCAGAAGGGGAATATAGTGGCATAGGAAAATTTCTTTATTTCTAGACAAAAGATATGCCTAATTTATCAAACAAGGTGCAGCTGTTGATAAAATTGGTGTACCTTTCGCCAATGCAAAAAATAAACTTCAAATAGTCAGAAAAAAAAGTGTTAAATAGTTATGCTGTCAACTATATGGTCAAACTTGGTGCACATGGAGCTTCACCTTATGAAATAACATTCAAAAATGTTTCCAAATGAACCCAGATCTAGCAGCCGTTTATAAAATATTTCAAATAGGTAATAAGTATGAAAATACAGTAGTTAAAGGAAATCAGTAAAAGGCACACAGAGTGTTATCATAGCAATTATTAGATATGTTGCTTAATCAACCTGCAATCACTTAATCTTAGAAGTGTTGCTTCATTTTAATTGTTTTAGTTTTAATTAAGAAGAAATACATATTTTCACCATAGAAATTTGCACATTAAGTTTCTAGATTTGCATTGCAGAGACTATTATTAATTAATAAGCAACGTTATTATGAGCATTCAATTTGTGAGTAATGGGGGAGCTGCTAAAGCATTATTAAAAACATTTAGGAAAATGCACTTAGAGTGCCAGAATATTTAATTGAGGCAGACCACTTAGTGAATTCTTTTTAAGATTCTCCCTAAAGAAATGACAATTCTAAAATTGCCTATTATTCTCTCGCTGATTAGAAAAACATAATGTTCTGAATGTACTGTATATAATGTGCATTATAGTGCATTATATAATGTGCATTACAGTGCATTCAGAAAGTTTTCAGACCCTTGCACTTTTTTCACATTCTGTTATGTTGCGGCCTTGTGCGAAGATAAAAAAAAAAAAGTTCAAATCCCCCCCCCCATCATTTAGAACAGAATGCTAGCAAGTCTTTGCTAATTTATTGAAAAGAAAAAACTAAAACTATTGCATTGTCACAAGTATTTAGTCCCTTTACTCAGCAGTTGAAGTACCTATGGCACCAATTACAGCCTCCAGTCCTACGCTAAATATTTGTTGTCTCTGGAAGGTGTAGCACCTTCTGGTGTGAATGCGCTCCTATAACTAGGGGAGTAGCATTCATGTGCACTTTTGCCCCACCTATCTAAGAGGCGACCTTGATTAAGGTGGTACATATAGGTGTGTGCTCCTCCTCTCATTGGTTGCTGATGCACACAGAGGTAACTAGGAGCAGCACACTATATGTGCAGGGTCTGCGCACCTAAACATAGATGCACAACCGCATAGGAAGGTTTAGCGTAGGACCTGCCTGGACTGAGACCACCGTGGCGCTGGGTAGGTGGGCACAGATGTATTTTGATCAAAATGTATTGGCTAAGAGTCTCAGATTTTATCTATAGAGTGAGGGCTTAGTCCATATATTGTTTGCATCTACTGTTTTAGTGCATTTTTTCAGTGAATCTCTAAATTTAGCCTTGTACATCCGCACAATCTACTATCACATGGTGCAGGATGTTTGTATCTGTTTTCTGTAAATATTTGTTGTCTCTGGAAGGTGTAGCACCTTCTGGTGTGAATGCGCTCCTATAACTAGGGGAGTAGCATTCATGTGCACTTTTGCCCCACCTATCTAAAAGGCGACCTTGATTAAGGTGGTACATATAGGTGTGTGTGCTCCTCCTTTCATTGGTTGCTGATGCATACAGAGGTAACTAGGAGCAGCACACTATATGTGCAGGGTCTGCGCACCTAAACATAGATGCACAACCGCATAGGAAGGTTTAGCGTAGGACCTGCCTGGACTGAGACCACCGTGGCGCTGGGTAGGTGGGCACAGATGTATTTTGATCAAAATGTATTGGCTAAGAGTCTCAGATTTTATCTATAGAGTGAGGGCTTAGTCCATATATTGTTTGCATCTACTGTTTTAGTGCATTTTTTCATTAAAAAGTGAAAGGGTCTAAAGACTTTCCGAATACACGGTACGTCCAAAAAAAACAAAGCAAAACAAAAACCTCATGCTGTAGCCATTTTTCCTCATTGTAGGCAGTGGAAAGTTTCCTTCCCGGCTCCAATCTGATAATCAGAATAACTTCCTGAATCAACAACCCTTCTCCAGAATTCTAGTCAGTAGCATACCATCAAAAGAGGCAGGCCACATGGTTGCTATGGGGCCCGCCAGGTTGTGGGCCCTCCTGGGCTGAATGGTTACTGCTCAAAAAAATGAAGGGAACACTTAAACAACACAATGTAACTCCAAGTCAATCACACTTCTGTGAAATCAACCTGTCCAGTTATGAAGCAACACCGATTGTGAATACATTTTTCCTGCTGTTGTGCAAATTGAACAGACAACAGATAGAAATGACAGGCAATTAGCAAGACAACCCCTATAAAGGAGTGGTGATCACAGACCATTTCTCTGTTCTCTTCTTTTTTGGCTGTTGTTTTGGTCACTTTAGCATTTTATCATTGCTCTCACCCCTAGGTGAGGCGGTGTCTACAACCCCCAGAAGATGCTAAAGTAGTGCAGCTCATCCAGAATAGCACATCAATGAGAGCTGTGGCAAGAAGCTTAGCTGAGTCTTTCAGCACAGCGTCCAGGTAAATCAGAGTGGGCTGCACTCGTTCACTAGGTGAGGTGCTTCAGTGGAGCAGATGTAATCCGAAGTATACCAAAATGGAAATACCACTGCACACCACTTTTTCAAATGCAAGTAAAAAATCTTTTTATTTTGACATGTCCTCCATGTATTGTATGCAAAAGGAGATAAACAAAGTGCCTTATAGGAAAAGTTTCGGTTGCATCCAGACCTTGGTCACAATAGTCACTAAATGAAGGAAAAAGAACATAAATTAATCAAGAGAACAAATACCAAGTAATTTGAAGGGAAGTACTTAATAGAATAATAAATGTAGAGGTCCATGAAAACTAGAAAATTGTGGAGTGGCCAGAACTATAAGATATAGTGTACAACATAAGCTGGGCGTATATGTGGAATATAGTATAACTAGTATGACGAGTATACGTAGGTGGTGACATAGTTGGTATGCGGGTACTAGATGGAAAACACAGACATCAACATGTGGATAAATAATTAATAGTGGGTAATTGGGTGATGAATAGGCGGAACTCCATAACTGAATATGAATCATAAGCAGCATGAACGAAAAGAACAGATGAAAACAATAGTAATTGGGCAGATGGATGCAAACCATGCAAAGAAATCAACAAATGAGCACAAAACATGTAAGGATAATAAATGGAAGACTAAACAAAAGCAAATGGAGGAAGGGAGGAGGGGGGGGTCGCAACCCGGCTGAAGTGCCGGCTGAAGAAGACTCACCAGGTAAGTTTGATGGAGGGCCCCTGTGGAACAGCGTGTTTTCTGTTTCTCCTCTCCCCTTTTTTCTCCTTTACCTCCCTTATTCACAAACATCACACATATATACACACAAATACACACACACAACATTCTACCATTTTTACCCAACACTTGCTAACCATCCTTTACACAACACTCCTTCATTTATTTCATATTTGTCCTTTCCTTTCTTCTTCCCTTTATTTTTACACTCCCCATACCCAAACACATCACACACACATACCACTTTCCCTCACTTGCATCACACTTTTCACATTTCTCTTTGCTCTTTGTTCTTTTCTTTCTACCCCTTTCTCTCCCTCTTCTTTTCTTTTTCTCTCTTTTCCCCAGACTCTTTTTCACTTCCCTTTTCTCCTAGATTCTCCTACTGTCTCCCACATACCTTCATCACTATCATTTACCAGTTTTCATCCCTCAATTCTATTTTCTACTCATTTCTCAATTTGCCCTTTCTTGCCCACATCCAAGATAGCCACCGCCATACAAGCCCTCTACCTACACCACTGCTGCCGAGATCTCACGTTAATTCACGAGATCCAACCCTCCACTCCTTCCCATACTTGCGGCCGTAGTCTTGCGTGATTCCGCGAGATCACGCCCGCCCCCACCAACATTTCAGAAGCTGTTCTACGGGGGCCCTCCATCAAACTTACACTCTGCCTTACCTGAGTCTTCTTCAGCCGACACTGGGGTTGTGACCTCCCCTCCTCCCTTTGCTTTTGTTCAGTCTTCCATTTATTATCCTTACGCGTTTTGTGCTCATTTGTTGATTTTTTTGCATGGTTTGCGTCCATCTGCCCAATTACTATTGTTTTCATCTGTTCTTTTCGTTCATGCTGCTTATGATTCATATTCAGTTATGGAGTCCTGCCTATTCATCATTCAATTACCCACTATTAATTATTTATCCTCATGTTGATGTCTGTGTTTTTCATTTAGTACCCCGCATACCAATCATGTCACTCACTACCTATGCATACTCCTCATACTAGTTATACTATATTCCACATATACGCCCAGCTTATGTTGTACACTATATCTTATAGTTCTGGCCACTCTGCAATTTTCTAGTTTTCATGGACCTCTACATTTATTATTCTGTTAAGTACTTCCTTTCAATTTACTTGTTATTTGTTCTCTTGATTAATTTATGTTCTTTTCCTCCATTTAGTGACTATTGTGACCAAGGTCCGGATGCGACCGAAACGTCAAATATACCTGCAACCACTTTTCCTATAAGGCACTTTGTTTATCTCCTTTTGCATACAATACATGGAGGACGTGTCAAAATAAAAAGATTTTTTACTTGCATTTGAAAAATTCTGAGTGTGCAGTGGTATTTTCTTTTTAGTACAGCGTCCAGAGCATGGAGCAGATACCAGGAGACAGGCCAGTACACCAGGAGATGTGCAGGGGGCCGTAGGAGGGAAACCACCCGGCAGCAGGACTGCTACCTCCTCCTTTGTGCAAGGAGGAACAGGAGGAGCAGTGCCAGAGCCCTGCAAAATGACCTCCAGCAGGCCACTAATATCCATGTGTCTGTTCAAACTGTCTCTAACAGACTCCATGAGGGTGGTATGAGGGCCCGACGTCCACCAGTCTGTGTTGGGCTTACAGCCCAACACCATGCAGGGTGATTGGCATTTGCCAGAGAACACCAAGATTAGTAGATTCAACATTGGCACCCTGTGCTCTTCACAGATGAGAGCAGGTTCGCACTGAGCATGTGACAGACGCGAGTCCAGAGACGCAGTGGAGAACGTTCTGCTGCCTGCAACATCCTACATCATGACCGGTTTGGCAATGGGTCAGTAATGGTGTGGGGGAGGCATTTCTTCGGAGGGCACTGATGTTATGGACTGTCCTGTCAATTCCCCAGACCTGAATCCAATCGAGCACATCTGGGACATCATGTCTCGTTCCACCCACCAACTCTATGTTGAACCACAGACTGTCCAGGAGTTGACTGATGCTTTAATCCAGGTCTGGGAGGAGATCCCTCTGGAGAACATTCGCTGCCTCATCAGGAGCATTCCCAGGCATTGTAGGGAGGTCATACTTAGTCTCATTTCCTTGACTTGAGGGATTTCCACTGAAGTTGGATCAGCCTGAAATTTTATTTTTCAGTTTGATTCTGAGTCTTGTTCTCAACGCATTCCACTATATAATGAATAAAGATTTACAACCGGAATATTTCATTCATTGAGATCTAGGATATGGTATTTTAGTGTTCTCTTTATTTTTTGAGCAATATATATACAGTACAGACCAAAAGTTTGGACACACCTTCTCATTCAAAGAGTTTTCTGTATTTTCATGACTATGAAAATGGTAGATTCACACTGAAGGCATCAAAACTATGAATTAACACATGTGGAATTATATACTTAAAAAAGTGTGAAACAACTGAAAATATGTCTTATATTGTAGGTTCTTCAAAGTAGCCACCTTTTGCTTTGATTACTGCTTTGCACACTTTTTGCATTCTCTTGATGAGCTTCAAGAGGTAGTCACCTGAAATGATATTCCAACAGTCTTGAAGGAGTTCCCAGAGATGCTTAGCAGTTGTTGGCCCTTTTGCCTTCACTCTGCGGTCCAGCTCACCCCAAACCATCTCGATTGGGTTCAGGTCTGGTGACTGTGGAGGCCAGGTCATCTGGCATAGCACCCCATCACTCTCCTTCTTGGTCAAATAGCCCTTACACAGCCTGGAGGTGTGTTTGGGGTCATTGTCCTGTTGATAAATAAATGATGGTCCAACTAAACACAAACCGGATGGAATGCCATGCCGCTGCAAGATGCTGTGGTAGCCATGCTGGTTCAGTATGCCTTCAATTTTGAATAAATCCCCAACAGTGTCACCAGCAAAGCACTCCCACACCATCACACCTCCTCCTCCATGCTTCACGGTGTAGAGTACATCCGTTCACCTTTTCTGCGTCGCACAAAGACACAGTGGTTGGAACCAAAGATCTCAAATTTGGACTCATTAGACCAAAGCACAGATTTCCACTGGTCTAATGTCCATTCCTTGTGTTCTTTAGCCCAAACAAGTCTCTTCTGCTTGTTGCCTGTCCTTAGCAGTGGTTTCCTAGCAGCTATTTTACCATGAAGGCCTGCTGCACACAGTCTCCTCTTAACAGTTGTTGTAGAGATGTGTCTGCTGCTATAACTGTGTGTGGCATTGACCTGGTCTCTAATCTGAGCTGCTGTTAACCTGCGATTTCTGAGGCTGGTGACTCGGATGAACTTATCCTCCGTAGCAGAGGTGTCTCTTGGTCTTCCTTTCCTGGGGCAGTCCTCATGTGAGCCAGTTTCTTTGTAGCCCTTGATGGTTTTTGCAACTGCACTTGGGGACACATTCAAAGTTTTTCGGACTGACTGACCTTCATTTCTTAAAGTAATGATGGCCACTCGTTTTTCTTTACTTAGCTTCTTTTTTCTTGTCATAATACAAATTCTAACGGTCTGTACAGTAGGACTATAAGCTGTGTATCCACCTGACTTCTGCCCAACACAACTCATGGTCCCAACCCCATTTATAAGGCAAGAAATCCCACTTATTAAACCTGACAGGGCACACCTGTGAAGTGAAAACCATTTCAGGTGACTACCTCTTGAAGCTCATCAAGAGAATGCCAAGAGTGTGCAAAGCAGTAATCAAAGCAAAAGGTGGCTACTTTGAAGAACCTAGAATATAAGACATATTTACAGTTGTTTCACACTTTTTTGTTAAGTATATAATTCCACATATGTTAATTCATAGTTTTAATAGTCATGAAAATACAGAAAACTCTTTGAATGAAAAGGTGTGTCCAAACTTTTGGTCTATACTGTATATACATATACAGTACAGACCAAAAGTTTGGACACACCTTCTCATTCAAAGAGTTTTCTGTATTTTCATGACTATGAAAATGGTAGATTCACACTGAAGGCATCAAAACTATGAATTAACACATGTGGAATTATATACTTAACAAAAAAGTGTGAAACAACTGAAAATATGTCTTATATTGTAGGTTCTTCAAAGTAGCCACCTTTTGCTTTGATTGCTGCTTTGCACACTCTTGGCATTCTCTTGATGAGCTTCAAGAGGTAGTCACCTGAAATGGTATTCCAACAGTCTTGAAGGAGTTCCCAGAGATGCTTAGCAGTTGTTGGCCCTTTTGCCTTCACTCTGCGGTCCAGCTCACCCCAAACCATCTCGATTGGGTTCAGGTCTGGTGACTGTAGAGGCCAGGTCATCTGGCATAGCACCCCATCATTCTCCTTCTTGGTCAAATAGCCCTTACACAGCCTGTAGGTGTGTTTGGGGTCATTGTTGATAAATAAATGATGGTCCAACTAAACGCAAACCGGATGGAATAGCATGCAGCTGCAAGATGCTGTGGTAGCCATGCTGGTTAAGTATGCCTTTAATTTTGAATAAATCCCCAACAGTGTCACCAGCAAAGCACTCCCACACCATCACACCTCCTCCTCCGTGCTTCACAGTGGGAACCAGGCATGTAGAGTCCATCCGTTCACCTTTTCTGCGTCGCACACGGAACCAAAGATCTCAAATTTGGACTCATCAGACCAAAGCACAGATTTCCACTGGTCTAATGTCCATTCCTTGTGTTCTTTAGCCCAAACAAGTCTCTTCTGCTTGTTGCCTGTCCTTAGCAGTGGTTTCCTAGCAGCTATTTTACCATGAAGGCCTGCTGTACACAGTCTCCTATTAACAGTTGTTGTAGAGATGTGTCTGCTGCTAGAACTATGTGTGGCATTGACCTGATCTCTAATCTGAGCTGCTGTTAACCTGCGATTTCTGAGGCTAGTAACTCGGATGAACTTATCCTCTGCAGCAGAGGTGACTCTTGGTCTTCCTTTCCTAGGGTGGTCCTCATGTGAGCCAGTTTCTTTGTAGCGCTTGATGGTTTTTGCGACTGCACTCGGGGACACTTTCAAAGTTTTCCCAATTTTTCGGACTGACTGACCTTCATTTCTTAAAGTAATGATGGCCACTCGTTTTTCTTTACTTAGCTGCTTTTTTCTTGCCATAATACAAATATGCCAAGAGTGTGCAAAGCAGTAATCAAAGAAAAAGGTGGCTACTTTGAATAACCTAGAATATAAGACATATTTTCTGTTGTTTCACACTTTTTTGTTAAATATATAATTCCACATGTGTTAATTCATAGTTTTGATGCCTTCAGTGTGAATCTACAATTTTCATAGTCATGAAAATACCGAAAACTCTTTGAAAGAGAAGGTGTGTCCAAACTTTTGGTCTGTACTGTATATATATATATATATATATATATATATATATATATATATATATACACACATACACACAGTGGTGTGCAAAGGATTTAGGAAAAAATGCTGCAAAGTAAGAATGCTTTAAAAAAAAATAGAGAAATCTTAATGAAACCAATATTGATCTCACCCTTTGCCTTCAAAATAACATCAATTCCTCTAAATACCCTTGCACACAGTTTTTGAAAGAACTCAGCAGGGAGGATGTTCCAAACATCTTGGAGAACTAACCATAGATTTTTGTGGATGTAGGCTTGCTCAAATACTTCTGTCTCTTCATGTTATCCCAGACAGACTCAATTATGTTAAGATCAGGGCACTTTGAGGGTAATTTAATGACTTTCAGGATTCCTTTTTCTTCTTTACACTGAAGATTTTACAATTAAGATTCTAACTGACATTGGCTGTATATTTTGGGTCATTCAAATGTCTCCTTCATGGTACTGCATGGTATTCCAGCCCAAGATTCCAACGTACCTGTAATGGCAGTGGGTGTTAACCACTGTACCAACTAACCGGTTTGGCTTTGGGCTGTGTCTAAGGGCATTATCCTGGCAGTCCCCTGGTTTTCACACTTTAACCCCTATACAGGGATATAGTCTTCACTGCAGGGGAGCCACCAATCCGCTACCTATTGAGATAGTCCTGTTGTATTTGGTGGCTGGCCCATGGGGGTTGGAGACACCAATGAGAAGCAACAAGGTATCAGGCAATATTTGGAGTCAGATGTTCAAACCTATCCAAGAAACAGGTCTGAGGTCAGAACAGGGGGCAATGGGTCAATACAAGAAAGAGGCTAAGGTTAGGGCAGTCAGCGGTTAAAGTCAGTTATCAGACACACGGGTACACGGGTATTCAGACAGAACAATGCACCTCCACTGGTAAACTGAAAACTAGGAACCTAAAACTCTTGTGTCTTCCGCTAGGGATTCGCCCCTTAAATAACCAGAAGTGAACTGTGATAGGATGGGAAAAGCTATGAATGTGCACACTCTAGCCCTTTAAGGGCCAGAAATAGCATGTGTGTGCGACCTAAGGCAGCACACTTGAGAAAGAGAGTGAAGGGCATAGTCTGAGAGCAGGGAAGCAGGACAGCAGTGGGCATATGGTATTCTGGTGGCCAGATCCACTACAGGTGTCAGAAGCACCGGTGAAGCAACTACGGGAGCAGGGTAAGAGATGTGGCTATTGTTCCCACTTAGAGGAGCTGGGCAATGGTGGGCGTAGGCTGCCATCGTAACAATACCAAGATCTACCTGCAGCATATACTGTCATCTTTTGTGTTAATTACTTTACACAGTTTAGTATTGTCAGCAGAAAATGTATATTTCACTGTAAAATCCCTCTACAAGATCATTAATAAATATATTAAAGAGAATAGGGCCCAATACTGACAACCCCTGTAGTACCCCAGTAGTGACAGTGACCAAATCTTCTTCTAGTCCAAGTACTCTCAATTTATGCAGTAACCTTTTATTAGACACAGTATCAAATGTTTTGAAGAAATCAACATATATGACATTCAATGATTCATCGTGATCCAGTCTAGAACTTACCGCCTCATAAAAACTGATTGGTTTAACAGAAACGATCCCTCATAAACCTGATTTGCTGCTATGGCATTATACACTCATTTTCACATTTAAACTTACCGGCCTATAGTTTCTGGATTCACTTTTTAGCAGCTTTTTGAATATTGGCAATTTGCTATGCACCAGTCCTGTGGAACAGACCCTGTCATTATACAGTCCTTAAATATTAGAAATTAGGGTCTATTACATTACTTATTCCCTTAGGGGTTAAACAAGCAACATTTAATGGGGTGTTTATCACTCTGCGTTTCATTGTCATCAGTAAATACAATGGAAGAAACATTTTTAATACATTCAGTTTCTCCTCATCACTCTCTAGAACTTCTCTCTCATGCTTTTTAAAGGGCCAGCATTTTCACTTTTAACTTTTTTACCATTTAATTTAATTGAAGAACATATTAGTGGTTAGGGGTTAGTTGTATTATGTTTTGCAATGAGCCTATCTCTAGCTTTGCTGGTGATTTCTACAAATTCTAGTTTTTAGTGCTTATTTTCTACCTTCTTGCTTTAAGCATTTGCTTCTTTTGGTGAATTATTGTCCCCCCCCCAAGATATGTACTTCTAACCACGAAAATTTAGGATGCTTTTAAAAATGTAGTGTATGTACTATTTGTGAGGATATTGGCTCAGCCCAGACTACCCTGTGAACAGCTATCTTTGACTGACAGCTATATATGTGCCACAAGCCCTGGAGGAGGAAGAGTGGAGGATGGAAGTGGTAGTGGATCTGGCTGAAATAATTATTCACAGTGGCAATCCTCACATTGATGCTCCCAAGGGTCAGGCAGTGACAGGTGCACCCTTTCTTTCCCCAGGACACATCCTGACGTTGGAGTTCCTGTCTGATGGTAGTTTGGATGACTGGAGTCCACATATGGTAAAATTGGTTAATTGGATGTGATTTGAAATATACACGCCTATGTAGATAAGGTCTCATAGCTGGCCATAGCTTCTATAAGTGTGCAAAGTACCTTTTGACTGTTAATCCTTCCACAGCAAAGACTATAGCCATATGGATGGACATAAGTATTCAGACCCTTTGCTATTAAACTTGACATTTAGCTTTGAGGCATCCCATTCTGTTGATCGTCTTTAAGATATTACTACACCTTGACTGGAGTCACCTGTGGTAAAGTAAGTTGATTGCACACGATTTGAAATACACCCCTGTCTATATAAAGTCTCATAGTTGACAATGCATATCAGCGCAAAAACCCCGATCCATGAGGAGAAAAGAACTGCCTGTAGAGATCAGAGACAGGATTGTGTGGAGGCACAGATAGGGAGAAGGGTACAAAAAATTTCTGCTGCAGTGAAAGTTCCTAAGAGCACAGTGGCCTCCATAATTCTTAGATGGGAGAAGTTTGTAACAACCAGGAATTTTCCTAGAGCCGAGTTTCGGCAGGCAAGCTGAGAATCAGCTGGACACAAACTACAATTTATATCCTGACTTTCCATTTACCTCTAACTTTGGCATGGTTGCTAATGTGCCCCATGAATGCTGGGGCTTCACCAGCCCCTCCCAGTAATTTATCAACTCAGTCCACGATATTTTAAACTTAAGCGCCAAGCAGAGGTGCACCACCAATGAGGCCAGGAGATCGCCTCTGGCAGCACCAGGTAGGGGTAAGAGGGGGGCAGCAGAAGGGCCATGGGCAATTAGCACTTTCATTGTGGCAAAGGGGTTAGGTTAAGAAATTGGCATGGGGAGGGCGCTGTTTCAGTTTTCGCCTCAGGCAGCACCCCTGGTGCCAAGGTGACAACACTGTTTGACGATCCTGGTCTTTTGCGACAAATTGCCCTTTTTGTACCCCTAATAATAGAATCTCCCAATGCCAGCACGTCTGACCTGCCCTGCACTTCTCCTTATTGGAACTGACATTACCCTGACTGGCACAGGACGCACCTTGCTGTAGCAGTGCTACCCCTGAATGAACATCAGTTATATTACATACTGTATTAGACCAGTTTAAAGGAGACTTGAACATTTTAATTATAATAAAATAGCCAAGAGAGGAAACAGTATATCATTTTCTGTACATTTCTTTATAAATATTTCCATGGCTTAATAATATCAAACTTTGCTGAACAACTGAAATGAGTTGGTAATGGTTCTTGAACATAGATTATGGAAGTTTTCTTTTAAGCCTATTCATCCATTAGATCATCTGTCTCCATGGGGCTGAGTCTTTTCTCATCCTGTTCAAGAGCCTCTTCGTTTCTACAAACGTTGTTCAGACAAAAGTATAAATGGAATTTTTGGCTCCTCCGGCATATGAGATGCCCTAAATGATGCTTGTCTCTGTCAATCAATTCAAAGTAATTAACAGAAGCATTACATTTTAATAATACATTGATCCTCCTGCTAAATATCACTCTCTATAATTAGGAACATTGCTTCCTCTGTATAGCTACTGCTTGCATATTCTTGTAGCTATTGCATTTATTTTATGAAATAATTATGCCATTCTTGCCAGCATTGTAAGGAGGGGTGTACATAGATATCACTGGGCTCCATAGCAAGAATCTAAATTGGGCCCCCATCTCCATTCATAGCCCCTTTTACTACCCATTCTTGGCCAGTATATACATCAGTGTACTGATATGTAAGGCATGAGGTATAAATTACTACTGTTACCTCATATATCACGAAGCACAACCATCACACCTATACTCAAGAAGCCCTCCTTGGACCCATCCTCTTTATCCAGCTATCATCCCATCTCACTACTCCTATTTGCATCAAAACTTCTAGAACAACATGTCCATCTTGAACTATCCTCCCACCTCTCATCCCACTGACTTTTTGATCAGCTGTAATTCGACTTCAGACCCAATCACTCCACTAAAAACTGCCCTAACCAATGTCACCAATAATCTTCTTGTTTCCAAAGCTCAACATCACTACTATGTGCTCCTCCTTGACCCGTCCTCTGCCTTTGATACTGTCAACCACTCTCTCCTCTTACTAAACCTCTCTTTCCTCTGCATCAAAAACCTGGCCCTCTCTTGGATCTCCTTGTATCTCACCAACAGAACCTTCTGCGTTTCCCACTTCCTCATCATCACACCCCCTCTCTGTTGGTGTCCCTTAAGGCTCTATCCTGGGGCCCGTACTTTTCTCCATTTATACATTCGGCCTGGGACAGCACATAGAGTCCCATGGCCCCCCTCCTCCCCCTTCCTAAAACTCAACATGGAGAAAACTGAATTCATCGTCTTTCCCTCATATCACTCAGCCCCCCTTACCTTACCTAATCATTACAGTTAATAGCATGACAGTTTCTCCAGTCTTGCAGGTCTGCTTTATGGGGATAACACACGACCTTTAAGCCACACATCCAAACCCTCACCTCCACCTGTCACTTTCAACTTAAGAACATCTCTTGTATTTGCTCCTTTCTCACCCCTGAATCAACTAAAATGCTATAGTAAAAGTTATATAATGCAGTGTACTGATGTGACTAGGTATAATAGTGCAGTGTGTACAGATATATAAGGTCAGTTATATATTATGGTTATTGTGTGAGGTACATGAGGTAATAGTGGTTGTAACTGTCTGCAGTACTTTATATATGAGTGAGAGTAAAAATATGGAATGGGGTGTAAATGAAGAGAAAGGTGGAGGACCTCCTCTTACGACTTCACGAAGCCGGGCAGTAATGAGCGTAATTAGGGGGAGGGGCCTTTTGTTCACTGCGGGCCCTTTTTTCCCCAAGGGCCCCATAGCAGCTATGTCTCCCTCTATTGGAGATACACCACTGATTGAAAGCAAAACTTAAAGGGATTGTTCGGCGGTGATTTAATAAAAGAAGCTATATTCACTCTTACCAATCTCCATCTGCTCTAGTTCCAATGCTTACCAAGTTGTGGTTGGTCTCTCCTTCCTGATCTGGTATCAAAATGCCCTTCATAGACATACATTAGAATAAAAAATTTTGCTGGCTGCAGATGCCACTAGAGTAGTTTTTGAGCAAATTGTATATTGTGTTTTTATTGGGTTAAAAAGATTTTCCAAGACTTTAATACTAATGACCTATCCTCTGGATAGATCATCAGTATCTAAACAGTGGGGGTCTGACACCCGGGACACCTGCCAATCAGCTGTTTGAGAAGGCAATGGTGCTCCTGTGAGCGCTGCCACTTTCTCCCTACCTGTCAGGAAACAACTAGTGGTACATGGCTTCATAAAGATAGCGGAAGGCAGTCAGCCCAGAGTGTTGGGATAAAATGCATACTCATTAGCATTGGAGGTATGCAGGATATGTGGGCAGAAGGTGAAGCCTGGTCAGGGTGCTAATGTTGGCACCACTGCTCTGCCTCAACACATGGAGCCACACCATAAAGAGAACTGGGGACACCTACAGCCTGATGCAGCAATCACCTTCTCCAGGAGTCAGGGATCCTCAACCTCAGCAGAAGGACGTTGTTTTTCTTTTCCTTCGTCTGTTACTCCTGATGCTCCTTGCCATGTGTTTTGCCAGCAGTCGATCACTGAGGCGATTGCCAATAGACAACAGTGTCAACAGACACAGAAGCTGAATGTGCACCTGGCCAAGTTGCTGGTACTACAGTCCTATCCTTTCTATATCGTGGACTGAACATTTCAGAGAACTTGATCAGGTGATCACAATGCCGCGTCCGTGTTTTAAGAGTGGTATTCCGGCATACCACCTATTCAAAATGCTGCGTTTTTACGCAGTTCTGCACCTGTTCAGCTTGGACAAACAGAGTCACACCGGGGAGAAACTGTTCCGCATCATAAACCAAGAAATCAAATCCTGGCTGTCTCTTTGCCAAATGGAGATAGGAACCATGGCCACTGATAATGGGTAGAACATTCTGTCTGCGCTGTGTCAGGGATGGCTGATCCATGTGCCCTCCATGTTTGCCAGTCGGTTCCTGAAGTCTTCCTCCCAACTGCAAGACGTCTTGAAAATGTAAAGGAAATTGTGCATGCGCTTCAGCCACTCTTACCGTACAACACATGCCCTCCTTGAGTTGCAAAGGCAGACTGGTGTTTCCCTACATTGTCCCATATACAACTCATGCGTGAGACCTGCTGTTTGTTCAGGCCCTTTGAGGAGGCCACTTTATTTGTCAGTCGCCAGAACAATGGGAAGAATTATGTCATTCCACTCCTTCACATCCTGGACAGGATGCTGATAAATCTGACTGGCGAGAGGATATAAGATGTGGCATCTACATCTCATGGCCACCTGAGCCCTGAGGGGGCTGAACTGGCACAGGAGAAGGAGGATGAGGAAGAGAACATAAACGCCCAGGAATTCTATACAGAACTAGGTGGTTTATTTGCCCAAGTGACAGAAGAGGAGAAACAGGAGGAGCTAGATGGTGATGACAGTGTAGATGGCCCCCACAGACCATGGCAGTATGCAGTGGAGATGGAGGCAGGGCGTCGCTTCAATACCCTTGGCTTTAAGGGATGTAACCATCCTAAAAAAATTGTCAAGTCTAGAAAACTTTTTCTCAATAGCACTAATGTTGGGGTGAATTCCAAATGGAATTTATCTACTCCTATTTCCCTAAACAATAAATCCAATGATTGATGGTCAGCATCTAATACAAAAATTAATCTAATCAAAGAAACAGAGACAGCTTTTTTAGACTTACCTTTCCATATAGAGGTTAGCTACCTGGGCAAAAGGATTTGAATATGTCTTTCAGTATACTGTATTTGGTTGCCATGTGCTTCACCTTTCTGTTGCAGGAAAACCAGGCTTCTTCACAGCCCTTGGCTGTCTTTACAACAGATAAGACACATCCAAGGTACTCCCGTTTTTACCAGGCAGCCCCCCTAATATGAGCATCAGAGCATTTCATGCTCCAATGCTCTCCTTTGATCTGCGCTGAATCGTGCAGGGAAAAGGCTTTTTAAGGAGATCCAGTGACATACTTCTGCCTAACAGTGAGCCCGGTGATGTCACCAGTACTAATGGACAGGCTTTAGCGCTGCCCTAGCCTGTAAAAGCACGCCCATCAGAGCATGCTAATGCACGACCATCAGAGTCAGTGAAGCCACTGGCAGCACTGCTAGGCGGAAGCCTCTGTCTAGTAGTGTTAACAACCAAAAAGCCCTTGTACTGCATGATCCTGCGCATGGTAAGGGAGAGCATCGGTGCATGAAATGCTCTGATGTTCATATCAGGGAGGCTGGAGGGGTGAAAATGGGGGTGTGTCTGGGTTTAGCTCTGAACCCGGACAACCTCTTTAAATATGCTTCTACTGAAACTATTCAAATAACTTCTAAATATGTGTTGTGTCTTAAATAAGCTAGTAACATTTTAACATATTGTTGTAACTGACATATTCTTAAACTAAAAAGCCTACTGTATGCCAGATATTATTGGCCTACCGGGAGGATGTGTGGTGCTCTTGTGCATTTTTGGTATATGATAAAATATGGCTATTCTGGGGGTAAGGTTGGCTAGAAATTGTAACTCAAAATTAGATAGTATAACTATTGCTTTTCCAACCACAATTAATTCTAAAAGTTCCCTTAAATATTAATTGTCTGCATTAGAGATGAGCGAGCATGCTTGTCCGAGCTTGGTGCTCGTTTGAGTATTAGGGTACTCGTAAGTGCTTGATGCTCGGACGAGCATCTCGCCTTGCTCGAGGAAATGGCATCTCCCGCCTCTTGCATGTTTGGCGCCTATAACTCAGCCAATCACTAGCCAGGAGACTCTGCGGTACCCCCAGCATCACGTGGGGCCTTACATATCGATAGCAGGGGTTGGCTGGCCAGATCAGGTGACCCTGGAATATACTAGTGACGTCCGGCGGTGCTCGGCTCAGAAGCTGCCTGGATGTCGTTAGGGACAGATCTGCTGCGTGTCAGAGAGAGTGTAGGGCCTGGATTTAGTTCTCTGTTAGGCAGGAGTGATCTGAAAAGAACCCAACAGCCCTTCTAAGGGCTACAAGACACTTTTTTTTGTCTCCTTCTGGCTGGGCTGGCTGGCACTAGTAGTGCAGCTATCGCCATATTTGCAGCAGTTTGCAGGCAGACTGCAAATAGGTTTTTTTTTGCTCTCAGTGATATAAATCGATTTCAAACAGCTCAGTGGGACAATTTTGTGGGTTGCAGTGAAATAGCCACAGTCTGCAGAACCCTTTTTTCTCTCTAACTGATAGATACTGCAAGTCACATTACAAAATACGTTTGTTTGCTCTCAGTGATACAAATCCATTTTAAACACCTCAGTGGAACAATTCTGTGGGTTGCAATCCAGCACTCCATTCTCCACAATCCTTTGTTTCTCTGTAATTGATCTATACTGCATGTCACGTTAAAAAATATGTTATTTTGCTCACAGTTTTACACATATCTTTGAAAAATTTCAGTGCGACATTTTTGTGGGTTGCACTAAAGCAGACCAAGTCTGCCTAATCCAATTGTTTCTCTGCAATTGTTATATACTGCACGTCACGTTAAAAAATACGTTATTTTGCTCTCAGTTATACACATATCTTTGAAAAATTTCTCTCTGTAGTCACAGCCATACAGGGCCACGCTAAATTTTAATGTGCTTCGCCTGCTCCTGCAGTGTAACTCGGTCACTCTGTAGTCACAGCCATACAGGGCCACGCTAAATTTTAATGTGCTTCGCCTGCTCCCGCAGTGTAATTCGGTCACTCTGTAGTCACAGCCATACAGGGCCACGCTAAATTTTAATGTGCTTCACCTGCTCCCGCAGTGTAACTCGGTCACTCTGTAGTCACAGCCATACAGGGCCACGCTAAATTTTAATGTGCTTCGCCTGCTCCCGTAGTGTAACTCGGTCACTCTGTAGTCACAGCCATACAGGGCCACGCTAAATTTTAATGTGCTTCGCTTGCTCCCGCAGTGTAACTCGGTCACTCTGTAGTCATAGCCATACAGGGCCACGCTAAATTTTTATGTGCTTCGCCTGCTCGCGCAGTGTATCTAGGTCACTCTGTAGTCACAGCCATACAGGGCCACGCTAAATTTTTATGTGCTTCGCCTGCTCCCGCAGTGTAACTCGGTCACTCTGTAGTCACAGTCATACAGGGCCACGCTAAATTTTAATGTGCTTCGCCTGCTCCCACAGTGTAACTCAGTCACTCTGTAGTCACAGTCATACACGGCCACGCTAAATTTTTATGTGCTTCGCCTGCTCCCGCAGTGTATCTCGGTCACTCTGTAGTCACAGCCATACAGGGCCACGTTAAATTTTTATGTGCTTCGCCTGCTCCCGCAGTGTAACTCGGTCACTCTGTACTCACAGCCATACAGGGCCACGCTAAATTTTTATGTGCTTCGCCTGCTCGCGCAGTGTATCTCGGTCACTCTGTAGTCACAGCCATACAGGGCCACGTTAAATTTTTATGTGCTTCGCCTGCTCCCGCAGTGTAACTCGGTCACTCTGTAGTCACAGCCATACAGGGGCACCCTAAATTTTTTTTGTGCTTCGCCTGCTACCTCACTCTAACTCGTTCACTCTGTTGTCACCGCCATACAGGGTCACGCTAAATTTTATTTCTTCTTTGACTGCTACCTCAGTCTAACTCGGTCACTCTGTTGTCACCGCCATGCTGTGTCAAGCTACATGTTTGGGTGGCTCACCTGCTACCTCATGTAACTTGGTCACTTGTTGGTGTCACCGCCATGCTGTGTCAGGCTTATGCCTGCGTCGTGGGGCGGGGATAGGACAGCAGTGCCAGCATGGGCATGGGTGATGGACCTTCGTTGCACCTAGTTGGGTGCTTCCCTAACACGTGATGGGCATGTGCCTCGCCCTTCTTGGTTTGGGTGAGCACAATTGCCTTGAGAGTCACCATCAGGCTGTTGCCCGAGAATTTGGGGTAATGGTGGGATTAGGCAGCCTCAGAGGCATCCATGCATGCTATGCCTGCTGTTTCCTGTCCATTTCCGTGGTGTTTCCATCATTTTCTGAGGTTTCCGGGTTTTCACCCAGCCTTCCCTAGGCAGAGCCTTGGTCCCCTGCAAAAAATGCTCGAGTCTCCCATTGACTTCAATGGGGTTCATTACTCGAAACGAGCACCCAAGCATCGGGAAAAGTTTGTCTCGAATAACGAGCACCCGAGCATTTTAGTACTCGCTCATCTCTAGTCTGCATCCCTCTCTAGTCTCTCATATGTTTGACTATCAATTAGTAGGCAAATATATTCATTATGATAAAAAAGTCTTCTGTTTCTTAACTTGTAACTATTTAAATAGCTCTTTGCCAGGGGCATACATAGAAATCACTGGGCCCCATGGCAAGAATCTGAATTGGGCCCCCTTGTAAGCGATTAATAATGATAAGGATGTAGACGTTCTGGGATATACTAGAAATCTCAGCCTGGATAGAATGTTAAAACAAAACAAAAAATATTTTATTGATAGCTTCTACGCTAAAATCAGGATGCTTTAGGTGGTGATAAATATTGAGATGCACAATCCCCACACGACTTGCATCCAGAAAGTGCACATACAAATAGTGGTCAGTAATTGAAACTGATACCACAGCTGTGCCTAATCTCACCCTCCAAATTGTAGGACTACTACTGCTCAGACCACTTGTGCCAGTGTATATCTTGGTGCAGGCAGATGAGTGAGTAAGGCTAGGGCTACATGGCGTCGGCTGGATTTCTTGCGACTGCCGCGGCGATCCCATTAATTTCTATGGGATCCCCACTACACAGCAATCCTGGCCGCGACAGGTGTCACGTGTAGCCCTGGTCTAAGGCTACACTAGATAACCGGCTGGCGCTAATGCAACAGATATTAATAGTCAGCCCCCGAGTCTATCTAATACCAACTCCTCTAACTGTATAAACTCCATAAACTCGACGCATTTCTGCACAGGGAGCAAAGCCCCACGTGTCCTCAAGAATAATGAAATGAAAGTTTTACATTAAAAAAAGTTTAAAGTAAAAAAAAGTACACTTTTCCTAAAATAAAGTTAAAAAATATTGTAAAAAAAAGGGTAAAAAAGAAAAGTATAAATATTAGGTATCGCCGCGTTTGTATCGACCGGCTCTATAAAAATATAACATCATCTACCCCGCCAGGTGAACGCAGTAAAAAAAAAAAAAAAAAAAAACCAGTGCCAAAACAGCCATTTTTTGATCACCTTCCTTCACAAAAAGTGTAATAGCAGGTGATCAAAAAGGCGTATTTAACCCAAAATTGTACCAATTAAACCGTCATCTTGTTCCGCAAAAATGATACCCTACCTGAGACAATCGCCCGAAAAATTAAAAAAATATGGCTCTCAGAAAATGGCAACACAGAAAAAAAGATTTTATTCTGTTCAAAAATAAATCTAATGTGTAAAACTTTCCAAAAATAAAAAAGTTAGACATATTTGGTATCGCCACGTCCGTAACAACCTGCTCTATAAAAATATTACATGAGATGGCCCCCCAGGTGAATGCTGCAAAAAATGTTTTTAAAAAACTATGCCAAAACAGCCATTTTTTTTCCTCTTGCCTCACAAAAAGTGTAATTAACTGATGTTTCTCTGACTGCTGCAGAACCTCCTAATACACACCGCAGCTGCCGCAGAACCTCATAATACACACCTCAGCTGCTGCAGAACCTCCTAATACACATCGCAGCTGCTGCAGAACATCATGATACATACCTCAGCTGCTGCAGAACCTCATAATACAGCCCTCCACTGCTGCGGAACCTCATAATACACCCCCCACTGATACAGAACCTCATTATACACACCTCACCTGCTGCAGAACCTCATAATACACACCTCACCTGCTGCAGTACCTCATAATACACACGGCAGCACCTCATAATATACACCGCAGCTGCTGCAGAACCTCCTAATACACACCGCAGCTGCTGCAGAACCTCTTAACACAAACTTTAGCTGCTGCAGAACCTCCTAACACACACTTTAGCTGCTGCAGAACCTCCTAATACACACCTCATCTGCTGCAGAATCTCACAATACGCACATCAACTGCGTCAGAACTTCCTAATATACACCTTACTTGTTGCAGAACATCATAATCTGATGCTAGAGAACATAAGGTTTTCATCACATCTGTGTTGGGGCCTTAGTCGCAGATCAGGTCATAAATGCTGGACACAATTTCATAGCTTGGCAGATGGAAAACTATCAGATCTCATCATAGTCAGCGAGATCTGTAAAATGTTGTCACCCATGAAGTGCCAGATCCGGAAATACGGTGATTTTCGTTGTTGTGCTCCCATGACAGGGCAGAACAGCGAACGTCACCAGCACAGATGTGAACAAAGCCTAATACACACCATAGAAGCTGAGGGCAAGGGAACTACAAGTCTCACCATCACCAGATTGTTGTTATTGGAAATTAGGAGGCAGCACAGGGAGTGGTAAAAGTGGAGAGAACTACAACGTCCAGCATGTCCAGGCTGTTATTATTGGATACAAGTGGATATTACACAGAGAGAGTATTAGGCTGTGTTTACATCACTGTTTAGTTTTCAGTATGTCTGATCTGTCAGAAGAACAGAAAAATAAAGAAAAAAATTTCAAGCATTAGTTCTGCATATTTGGCATCCATTTGAGCCATTTCTGCCTTAGATCCGTTATTTTAGACAGGAAAAAGTCCTGCATGCAAAACTAAAAACTAAGCGGTGATGTGAACCCAGCCTAAGAAGGGAGGACTACAACTCCCAGCATGTCCAGATTATTATAGGGAATCGTCCAGTTCTACTAGGTGAGAGGAAAGGAAATAACTATAACCCCCATTATGGCCAGATTTATTATGGGGCATCAGTATACATTACAGAGAGAGTATTAGAGTAGAGAACTACAACTCCCAGCATTACCGGACTGTACTAGGGCGTAAGTTGAAATTAAATGGAAAGGGATATAATAGGACAGAACTACAACCCCCAACATTGCCAGACTGTACTTGGGCATAAACTGAAATTACATAGAGGGAGATATAATAGGACAGAACTACAACTCCCAGCTTTTATAGGATGTTATATGGGTTATGCCAAGATACTACCAACCTCTCCTCCAGGCACCACACAGCGACATCCCACAGGTCTTTCACCAGTCCTCTGCACTGGTCACATGATGATGACATCACCAAAGGTCCTTCTCCAGATCCTATATTCTTCTCTCACAGGTAGCTAGCTATACAAGTGTAATTAGTGGGCGTGGCCTATTCTTCACTGCCAGCCCCCTTCCCCAAAGGGGCCCCATAGCAGTTGCGTGGTCTGCCTCTTTTTTCGGTACGCCACTGCTCTTTGCTCTATCTTTGCTACATAACCTGTTCTGACTCAATGTCCTTACAATAAGCGTTGTGCTCAATGGCTCCATGTAACAATGGCAATCCATATTGAACTGTGTACTTACTTCAGACTCTCATCAGACAGCAATCAACTTAACTGCTCAAGAATGTGTGAAGAATCCAGATGAATTTATTCCAAGCTAAAATCTTGTAGTTATGCACCAAAACAGTATTTTAAAAGATTGTAATTTGGCAGCACATGAAAACACTAGTGCAGATAACATAAAATGGCTACTACTACTGGCAAGAAGGAGGAAGAGAGCACCATAACAGGGCAAAATACAGGGAGACAACAGGGACAAACCTATGCAGCAATACAATGCATTACAGAGATGACATTAAAGAAAAACTCCCTACAAAAATTTTATTCCATTTCCTGCTAGAAATGTACATGATATAATATGTAGTGAATGTCATTTTCTTACCAGTGTTTGAATTTTTTACTTATATCATCCTGAAGTTTCTTATCTGTGTGATGTGACCAGCAATTAGACCCACCAACTCACACATAGACTTATGTGTGGACATGAAGTCTAATTCTCTATGTATTCCTATGAGACTGAAAGTGAGGCTCCCATAGGAATGAATAGAGCAGTTACTTGCTTTCTGTCCTGGGTCAGTTGGAGGTCAGGGAGTTGGTTACATGACCCAGCTACAATAAGAAGAGAGGTTTTTACTCACAGAAACAGTCACTGATAAGAAAATGACAATCACTACAGATTATATCATGCACCTTTCTTATAGGTCAGAGAATAAAAAAATTTGCGGGAGTTCTTCTTTAATAATGATCCATGACATGACAATTCCCTCATGATGCCTATTACCTTTTAACATAATTTTTCCTCAGATCCCTAATCACAAGGTTCTGATATATGAAAATGATCAGTATATCTAATATATAAAGCTGAGTGTATGTATGTGTGTATGTCCGCTAAAGGAATCCGCACCGTCGTAGCTACAATCACAAAATTTGACAGGTACATCAGGTGTCCGGGACGGTTTTAGAACATGTCTCAGCTCTCCAGGGCGTACCGTTCCTGAGATATTACCAAACAATGCATTAGCCAATAGAAGCCTGGTCACATGACCCTTATCAGCCAATAGAAGCTCGTAGGCCCTCAGCCTCCAAATACAGACAGTTTCATACCAGGTCTCCATAACAACCCTGCCAGTTTCTTTCACTGCTTTAGGTCTGCTTTAAAGGGGCGGGCACTGTAGATGAGACTGTTAAAGGGGTATTCCGGTTAACATAAATATACCTTATGTTTTAGACTAATTCATCATCAATCATTACCTAATATAATATAAGTTTCACATATTTACCGTTCAGGAGTAATAAAAGATGTTTTCAGGCCATCCTGAAAAGAAGGACTTAAAATCCCCACCCCCAGCTCAACCTAAGCCACACCCAGGCAGGCCACACCCCCTCTCACCAACAGGGATTGCAAAAATAAAGGTAAAAATCAACTTCTGTCAGCTGCAGGGGTGGAAGGGGGGGGGTGACTTTCTCCCTGCAGCTAATGCTCAGACTGCACAGTGCTGCCATCTGAGAATGAGCTGTTTAAAAAGGACATCCCTGTGTCCATCCAGGCCCTGCGCTGGACGGAGGACAGGGAGTCTGAAAGCCGGACTGTCCGGCCTAAAACCGGACCTATGGCCACCCTAGGGGCAGGCTGCTGTTGGGGTGGCCAGACGTCCGGTTTTAGTCAGTACAGTCCATTTTTTTGGCTGCCTGTCCTTCATCCGGCGCAGTGCCTGGACGGACTCAGGTATGTCCACCATTTCAGTAGCTCACGCTCAGACAGCAGCATTGTGCTGTCTGAGCGTGAGCTGCAGCAACTGACTGAGGCTTCTCTCCCCCCCATTCAGTCACTAGAGCCCGCAGACATGGCTCCCTGTGGCTGACTGAGGGGGAGAGAAGCACCGGGCTGTCCCTAGCTCATCATGAGGTCAGGAACCTCTTCTTCCCCTCCGTGTCTTCACGGAGCTGGGGCGTGTGGCTTCATGGGGGCCGTGGGCGTGACTTCACATTTGGGCGTGGCCAGTGAGTTCCGGCTTTCTGGGGTGAAGCCAGGGGCCAGACTAGCTGCTGTGGAGGTCACAGTTAAAGGGGAGGGCACTGGATGTTACTGTTAAGTGGGCAGGCTGCTGTGGAGGTCACTTTTAAGGGAGGAGGGGACTGTGGAGGCCACTATTAAAGGGGCAGCGGGGTAAAGTGGGGTCACTGTTAAGGGAGCGGGGTACTGTGAAGGTCAAAGTTAAGGGGGTGGGCTGCTGTGGTGGTCCCATTTTAAGGAGACGGAGCACTGTTGGGGGGGGTCATTGTTAAGGAGGCGGGTGCTGTAGAGGTCACTCTCGATATCTTTTAACGACACACAGACAAACATTAAATGAAAGAGATTAAATATACCTGGGCGAAGCTGGGTCCTTCAGCTAGTTCAAGTATAAATGAATTTTTTTAACCCTTTCCCGACCTCTGCTTTAAATGTATGGTGGAATTTAAGCATTTAAACATGGTGCCTACTGAGGAGCTGAGCGAGCATCATTGCCACTAGGTTTCTGGTGTTTTAAACAGCAGACACCTGGCGCAAATGTCTGTGATCATTAATAACACTAATCATAGACATTTAATAAATTGTGAGCACGGCATCTGAGACGCTTTTCCTGGGTAGTGCTATGCTCCTGTGGTCCAAACTGCTCATCCCCGCTAAAACTTATATTGCACCTGCAGATTTTGCAGGTGATTGTTATGAGTAAAGATGAGCGAATTGAAGTTGACAAAGTGGAATTCGATCAGTATTTCAGGAAAAAATTAATTTGTCCCAAAGTCAAATTTCCTTGCGCTTCATGGTAATGAATCATAATTTTCCTAAGATGGCTGCTGCACACATTAGAAAGAGGAAGTAAGAAGCCCAGAAACGAGGGATCACCCATAATACCATGCAGATAGCCAATCAGCAGATAGCCAGCCCTTGAAATGTCACAGCCCTATAAAAAGTCTCTTCCTGCATTTTCCAGTGAACTTAATGCAGGGAGAGACGTTATAGGCACTAGGGACAGTGTTTAGGAAAGACTTTATTCACCAAATATTACTATTGAGCAGTTCAGGGACAGCTTATTACACTGTGTGCAGAATTATTAGGCAAATGAGTATTTTGATCACATCATCCTTTTTATACATGTTTTCTACTCCATGCTGTATAGGCTTGAAAGCCAACTACCAATTAAGTAAATCAGTTGATGTGCATCTCTGTAATGAGGAGGGGTGTGGTCTAATGACATCAACACCCTATATAAGGTGTGCTTAATTATTAGGCAACTTCCTTTCCTTTGGCAAAATGGGTCAGAAGAGAGATTTGACGAACTCTGAAAAGTCAAAAATTGTGAGATATCTTGCAGAGGGATGCAGCAGTCTTGAAATTGCCAAAGTTTTGAAGCGTGATCACCGAACAATCAAGCGTTTCATGCCAAATAGCCAACAGGGTCGCAAGAAGCGTGTTGAAAAAAAAGGCGCAAAATAACTGCCCATGAAATGAGGAAAATCAAGCGTGAAGCTGCCAAGATGCCATTTGCCACCAGTTTTGCCATATTTCAGAGCTGCAACGTTACTGGAGTATCAAAAAGCACAAGGTCTATGATACTCAGGGACATGGCCAAGGTAAGGAAGGCTGAAAAACGACCACCTTTGAACAAGAAACATAAGATAAAACGTCAAGACTGGGCCAAGAAATATCTTAAGACTGATTTTTCTAAGGTTTTATGGACTGATGAAATGAGAGTGACTCTTGATGGGTGGGCCCAAGGCTGGATCAGTAAAGGGCAGAGAGCTCCACTCCGACTCAGACGCCAGCAAGGTGGAGGTGGGGTACTGGTATGGGCTGGTATCATCAAAGATGAACTTGTGGGACCTTTTCGGGTTGAGGATGGAGTGAAGTTCAACTCCCAGACCTACTGCCAGTTTCTGGAAGACACCTTCTTCAAGCAGTGCTACAGGAAAAAGTCGGTATCGTTCAAGAAAAACATGATTTTCATGCAGGACAATGCTCCATCACATGCATCCAAATACTCCACATCATGGCTGGCCAGTAAAGGTCTAAAAGAAAAAAAATAATGACATGGCCCCCTTGTTCACCTGATCTGAACCCCATAGAGAACCTGTGGTCCCTCATAAAATGTAAGATCTACAGGGAGGGAAAACAGTACACCTCTTGGAACAGTGTGTGGGAGGCTGTGGTGGCTGCTGCACACAATGTTGATCGTAAACAGATTAAGCAACTGACAGAATCTATGGATGGAAGGCTTTTGAATGTCATCGTAAAGAAAGGTGGCTATATTGGTCACTGATTTTTTTTTTGTTTTTGAATGTTAGAAATGTTGTTATATTGGTTTACCTGGTGAAAATAAACAAGTGAGATGGGTGTATATTTGGTTTTTATTAAGTTGCCTAATAATTCTGCACAATAAGATATGCACAAACAGATATCCTCCTAAGATATCCAAATCTAAAAAAAAACACTCCAACTTCCAAAAATGTTAAGCTTTGATATTTGTGAGTCTTTTGGGTTGATTGAGAACATAGTTGTTGTTCAATAATAAAAAGAATCCTCTCAAATACAACTTGCCTATTCTATTATACCTTTCTGCACTAATTGGGGTTAAAAAGTGATCTAATACTACTGATTTTAGGTTCTTTGCATTCTTTGATAACATAGTAACAGTTTAAAAAACATCTGTCCATCCAGTTCAGCCTGTTATCCTGAAAGTCGATCCAGAGGAAGGCAAAAAAAAAACCTTTGAGGTTTAAGCCAACGTTCCCCATTTTAGGGGAAAAAAAATCCTTCCCGACTCTCCAATCAGCCAATCAGAATAACTCCCTGGATCAACAACCCATCTCTAGTAACTATAACCTGTAATATTATTACACTCCAGAAATACATCCAAGCCCCTCTTGAACTCTTTTAGTGAACTCAACATCACAAACTCCTCAGGCAGAGAGTCCCATAGTCTCACTGCTCTTACCATAAAGAATCTATCTTTGTGTGCAAACCTTCTTTCCTCCAGACTCAGAGGATGCCCCTCGTCACAGTCACAGTCCTGGCGATATAGTAAATAGATTATGGGAGAGATCTCTGTACTGACCCCTGATATAATTATACATAGTTATTAGATCTCCCCTCAGTCGTCTTTTTTGTAAAGTGAATAACACTAATTTTGAGAACCTTTCAGGGTACTGTAGTCCACCCATTCCAGTTATTACTTTAGTTGCCCTCCTCTGAACCCTCTCCAGCTCTGCTATGTCTGCCATGTTTACTGGAGCCCAGAACTGTACACAGTACTCCATGTGTGGTCTGACTAGTGATTTGTAAAGTGGCAGGACTATGTTCTCATCACTGGCATCTATGCCCATTTTGATGCAACCCATTATCTTATTGGCCTTGGGAGCAGCTGTCTGGCACGGATTTCTACAGCTTAGTTTGCTGTTCACTAAAATTCCTTTTCCATGTCAGTATTTCCAGTGTTTTACCATTAGTATGTACTGGTAACATGCATTATTCCTTCCCATGTGCATAGCCTTACATTTGTCAGTGTTAAACCTCATCTGCCACTTCTCTGCCCAAGCCTCCAGTCTATCCAGATCCATCTGTAGCAGTGTACTGTCCTCTTCTGTGTTAATTACTTTACACAGTTTAGTGTCATCTGCAAAAATTGATATTTTACTGTGCAAGCCTTCTACCAGATCATTAATAAATATATTGAAGAGAATAGGGCCCAATACTGACCCCTGTGGTACCCCACTAGTGACAGTGACCCAATCTGAGGGTGTACTGTTAATAACTTCCCTCTGTTTTCTATCACTGAGCCAGTTACTTAACCACATACAGACATTTTCTCCCAGTCCAAGCATTCTCATTTTATATACTAACCTTTTATGTGGTACAGTGTCAAATGCTTTGGAGAAGTCCAGATATACAACATCCATTGATTTGCTGCGGTCAAGTCTAGAACTTACCTCCTCATAGAAACTGATTAAATTAGTTTTACATGAATAACTTTGACTGGTGGTGTGCAGCACTGGTGGTGTGCAGCAGCATCCGGCACTAGGATGGCCGTGGCGCACGCTCACGCCACTCCTGTATTTAAGGCAGAAGAAAACTCAGCCTATGGGAGGAGCCAGGCAGAAGGGAAGGAGGATGGAGACGAGCCTCCGTGGTTGCTTCGCCCCCCTGCTAACCGGGCTCCTGATGGTGCTAAGCACTGGATGCTGTTAGAGAGGGAATCATTAGACGACTTAAGATCTCCCAAACATGGGGAGAAGAGACATCCTAGTGCCGGACACCACTGCATACCACCAGTGCTGCGGTCTCCCTCCTGACTGCTTCTTGTTATGCCCTAACTACTAGGCTCCTGATGAAATATTTATAGAAACTCGTCGAGCAATATTGGGGGCACTTAATTAGGAGGTTGTTGGCATCCCTTTAGGGTCCATTCACACGTCCGTATTTGTGCACATCCTGGAAAACGGTCAGTTTTTTTGCGGATCCGTTGTTCCGCAAAAAACTCTGTTTTTCCAGGACATCCGTTCCGTTTTTCCGTAAAAAACGGAAAGGATGTATCCATATGTCATCCGCTTTTGGCGGATCCTCAAAAAACGGAAGAATGAATAACATCTGTACCTTTTCTTTTTTTTTCTCCCTTCCTGGAACGGAATCCACAAATATGGATGACATGCAGATGACTTTCCGCATGTCTTCTGCATTTTTTGCGGATCCATAGACTTTCATTGTGCTATGACAAACCACGAATGCCTCACAATAGTAACCTAGAGCAAATACTACATTAATCACATAACCACAATTGCAACTTCATACTAGAAGTCAACAAGAAATGCCCAACAAGAAAGTATAAAAAATATACCACTTTTTATTATCACAAAATAAATAATACAAAAATATCAAGTAAATAAAATCAAGACCGTATAATACAATAAATGGAGAATAATACACTGTAGATGGGAGGCATGGGTGGTGGTGGTGATCCTGTCACACTAGATGTAAAACAAATCTATGGGTACTATCAATCTCCAAAGTTGGAGCTCAAAAAACATTGGACATATTGTCCTGCATAATGGTAATTAATGCACCAAAAAGCAATGCCACCTGTAGCTACATCAAGCGCAGGTCAGCTAAGGAAACTACCTGAAGTGTCCTATAATGAACCAAGAGCTAACTAAGGTGCCTAGTCAGACAAAAAATAAACGCTTACCCAGAGACATGATGAGACAGGAGAACCACCACACAACCACAAGGCAAATCCTCAACGCGCGTTTCGCACTAGAAAGGCTTCGTCAGGAGGAGGAACATAATAGACTGACTCCCAGCTTAAATGCTTGCGCTAATCAACGCTAACAGATGCGTGACCACCAGAGAAAATACCTATCGGCGCATTGACCAAAACATGTCTTCCAGGTACGCAATGCTGCGGACAGGCCTTGGGGAAAAACCCAAAATATATATATGGAACGAATACATCACCCATAACACGAGTAACCTGCGGCGCACTAGGCAGATGATGTGTTCAAAGACGGCAGTGCGGCGTACGGGCTACGGGGGAGGCGTGGGTCTGTAAACCAGATCCAGGCAGTCACCCGTGCCCTAAGCGACGCCGCCCATCGTCCCCGATCCACAGTGCATCTGACCGCGCGCACCTTACTCCTATGAGGGGGAGGCTCAAAAAATAATAATACACCTACACTGGACCTCCGATCAGATGAGTAAACGCAGCAAAGAGTTGAAGCTATGCGTCTCAAAAGATCAAATAAGACCTAATCAAATGATCGGAAATCCATGAAGAATAATGTGGAGTATAACTAAGTGGAAGACGTGATTTGTGCAAAGCAATTACTTAATAAATATAAAATACCCATACAACAAAGATGTAAAACATGACAAAAATGTAACTACATGATGGCAAAAAACAATAATCAACAAAAAGTGCAATAATATAAACAACATGATTAGTGTAAAATAAATGTGAATCAATAACTGGCACGTGATACAACCATAATCCTTTTAAAAAGTCAATATTATAAAAAGTGGAAAAATATATATATTAAAAAATATATGTGATCCCATGAAATAACAAGTGATTAATATAAAGTTCCACTAATGCAAAAAAAAAAAAAATTAAATTATATACGTATAATAATAAATAGCCTCCGCATCAAAAAATATATAATAATAATTAATGTACACCATATATAGGATCTTCAAGACAGTATATAATAGTAATTAGTGTACACAGTATGCAGGGTCTTCAGGGCAATAAGTTCAAAAGGTGGCGCAATCAAATTGTTCACAGGTCCAAGGAGACAGTCTAAATATTCAGGATATCTATATAAATAAATAAAAATAAGCATTAGAAAAAATAATAAAAACAATCACAAAAAGGACTTGAAACTAAGTGCTTCATTTAGACCTTCCGGATACACTGTATCCAAAAGGACCATCCATTTGGTTTCTTTCTGTAGGAGGTAGCGTTTAAGATTGCCACCTCTAATTCCTAGCCTCACTCGGTCAATACCTCTAAATTGTAAACCCATGGGATTACAATTGTGAGTCTCTCTAAAATGTTTTGCAATTGGTTTTAGTTTTTTTAATTTCTCAACATCTTTTATGTCCGCTGCTGCCCTAATGTCCTTTACGTGTTCTAATATACGCACTTTAAAGGCCCTTGTTGTCATGCCGATGTAAATCAAATCACATGGACATTGAGCATGATAGATGATTCCTTCTGTGCTGCATGAAATATGATGTAGAATTTTATATTCTCTATCTCGTTTGGAATTGGTAAAATTCTGACAGCGTTGAACATAACGACAGGCAGTACAGTGTCCACAAGGGACACAGCCCCATCTAGGGCCCTTATCCCCAAAAATTCCCCCACTTGAGGGTGCAGTATAATGGCTAGAGGTCAAAATATCTCTCAAGTTTCTCGACCTCTTCCAAGTCATCTGTGGCCTTAAAGGAATCTGACTCCTCAAGTCCCGATCGGTAAGCAACACTTCCCAGTGTCTATTCAGAATTGTTTGAATCTGTCTCCATTGATGATTAAATCCTGTGATAAATCTAAGGTGGTTGTTATCCATTCCTTCCCTTTTTCTGAATCCCCCAGCCAATAACGATGTTCTAGAGTTTTTCTTGGCTTTCACATAGCCAGTCCTGATCAGTTGGTTTGTGTAACCTCTATCTTTAAATCTCTGGCTCAGATCTTGGGCCTGTAGTTCAAAACGTCTATTATTGGAACAAATTCTTTTCATCCTATAGAATTGACCAGTAGGGATGGCCCTAATGACCTGTGGATTGTGAGAGGAGGTGGAGTGCAATAAAGAATTTGTGGAGGTGGGCTTCCTAAACACATCCGTCTCCAGGAATCCACCTTCCCCCACCACTATTTGTATATCCAAAAAATCTACCTGTTTATCACTATATTTCCAGGTGAGATGTATATTGAGGTCATTCACATTGAGGGCTTCGATGAATCCGGCCAGGCGCGACGCCGAGCCCTGCCAGATGAATAAAATGTCGTCTATATATCTAGACCACGAGACCACGGCGTCATGACCTACTGTGTTCATGACCGCTTCTCTCTCCCACAGTCCGAGGAACAGATTCGCATATGAGGGCGCACAAGTCGCCCCCATAGCCGTCCCCCGGAGCTGCAGGAAGAGGCGGTCCTTGAACGTGAAAACATTATGAGTCAGGATGAATTCCAAAAGTATCACAATGAGATCAATCAAATCACTCTGTAAATTGGTCATTTGTAAAAAAGTCCGTGACGCCCGCAGTCCGTGGTCATGACATATAGACGTATACAGGGACTCGACGTCGCACGTGACCAGAAACATCTCAGCCCCCAAATGTACCCCGTCTAAACGTCTAAGTATATCAGTGGTGTCCTTCACAAAAGAAGGCAAAGTTTCAACACATTTCTGTAAATAGTAATCAATAAACCTACATGTCGCCTCACATAGGCCGCCGATCCCTGACACGATCGGCCTACCCGGGGGTCTGATCAAATCTTTATGCACCTTCGGTAGTAGGTAAAATGTTGGGAGCACGGGAAAGTCCGTGATCAAACTCTCCAGCATTTTAGCACTAATAATCCCCCTTTGATGTGCATCCCTCAAAATTCCATCTAATTGGATCTTATAAGTGGTCAGGGGATTAGAATCCAATTTTTTATAGCACTGTCCATCAGTCAGCTGCCGGAATGCCTCCTGTTCATACATATCCACAGGCCAGATCACAACACTGCCCCCCTTGTCGGCTGGTTTAATAACCACATCCTTCCATTTCCGTAATTCCTGCAGGGCTGTCCTCTGATCACTTGTGAGGTTATGACGTATACCTCTATTATGGATCCCTGCCAAGTCCTGCTTAACAAGCTTGACAAAGATCTCTACTGCCGGGCATGAGGATAGTGGGGGCCAGTGTTGTGATCGGCGGTGGAGATGGACAGGGGCATTCGGAATAGAATCAATCTCCCTTTCTTCCTGAAGATCCTCCAAGACTTGTATAGCTTGAAGTTCAACTGAAGAAAAAAGAGTGCCCTCACCCATTCTGCCAAAATATTTTTTGAAAAGCAATTTTCTGGCGAAGAGTTCCAGATCTTTCACCGACGAGAAGTAATCAAACTTCTCAGTCGGTGAAAAAGTCAGACCCCTACCCAATACTGTTAGTTGAGACTCTGTCAATATATGTCCCGATAGGTTAATTACCTTCAGAGTCTCTTTGATCTCTTTTCTACCCAAGTATTGGGTCCGTTTTTCCTTTTTATAGCTGGTGTCCTGAGCCGTGAGGCCCATACCTCCTCGCCATTTTTTCCGCCCGATCCCCGACGTACATCTAAAAAACGGTCTCCACATGCTGATTCACTCACTGATGATACACTTGAGGCAGATATGGAGGCAGACCTGAAACGTCTACCACACGTCTGCCACAGATGACTTGGAAGAGGTCGAGAAACTTGAGAGATATTTTGACCTCTAGCCATTATACTGCACCCTCAAGTGGGGGAATTTTTGGGGATAAGGGCCCTAGATGGGGCTGTGTCCCTTGTGGACACTGTACTGCCTGTCGTTATGTTCAACGCTGTCAGAATTTTACCAATTCCAAACGAGATAGAGAATATAAAATTCTACATCATATTTCATGCAGCACAGAAGGAATCATCTATCATGCTCAATGTCCATGTGATTTGATTTACATCGGCATGACAACAAGGGCCTTTAAAGTGCGTATATTAGAACACGTAAAGGACATTAGGGCAGCAGCGGACATAAAAGATGTTGAGAAATTAAAAAAACTAAAACCAATTGCAAAACATTTTAGAGAGACTCACAATTGTAATCCCATGGGTTTACAATTTAGAGGTATTGACCGAGTGAGGCTAGGAATTAGAGGTGGCAATCTTAAACGCTACCTCCTACAGAAAGAAACCAAATGGATGGTCCTTTTGGATACAGTGTATCCGGAAGGTCTAAATGAAGCACTTAGTTTCAAGTCCTTTTTGTGATTGTTTTTATTATTTTTTCTAATGCTTATTTTTATTTATTTATATAGATATCCTGAATATTTAGACTGTCTCCTTGGACCTGTGAACAATTTGATTGCGCCACCTTTTGAACTTATTGCCCTGAAGACCCTGCATACTGTGTACACTAATTACTATTATATACTGTCTTGAAGATCCTATATATGGTGTACATTAATTATTATTATATATTTTTTGATGCGGAGGCTATTTATTATTATACGTATATAATTTAATTTTTTTTTTTTTTTTGCATTAGTGGAACTTTATATTAATCACTTGTTATTTCATGGGATCACATATATTTTTTAATATATATATTTTTCCACTTTTTATAATATTGACTTTTTAAAAGGATTATGGTTGTATCACGTGCCAGTTATTGATTCACATTTATTTTACACTAATCATGTTGTTTATATTATTGCACTTTTTGTTGATTATTGTTTTTTGCCATCATGTAGTTACATTTTTGTCATGTTTTACATCTTTGTTGTATGGGTATTTTATATTTATTAAGTAATTGCTTTGCACAAATCACGTCTTCCACTTAGTTATACTCCACATTATTCTTCATGGATTTCCGATCATTTGATTAGGTCTTATTTGATCTTTTGAGACGCATAGTTTCAACTCTTTGCTGCGTTTACTCATCTGATCGGAGGTCCAGTGTAGGTGTATTATTATTTTTTGAGCCTCCCCCTCATAGGAGTAAGGTGCGCGCGGTCAGATGCGCTGTGGATCGGGGACGATGGGCGGCGTCGCTTAGGGCACGGGTGACTGCCTGGATCTGGTTTACAGACCCACGCCTCCCCCGTAGCCCGTACGCCGCACTGCCGTCTTTGAACACATCATCTGCCTAATGCGCCGCAGGTTACTCGTGTTATGGGTGATGTATTCGTTCCATATATATATTTTGGGTTTTTCCCCAAGGCCTGTCCGCAGCATTGCGTACCTGGAAGACATGTTTTGGTCAATGCGCCGATAGGTATTTTCTCTGGTGGTCACGCATCTGTTAGCGTTGATTAGCGCAAGCATTTAAGCTGGGAGTCAGTCTATTATGTTCCTCCTCCTGACGAAGCCTTTCTAGTGCGAAACGCGCGTTGAGGATTTGCCTTGTGGTTGTGTGGTGGTTCTCCTGTCTCATCATGTCTCTGGGTAAGCGTTTATTTTTTGTCTGACTAGGCACCTTAGTTAGCTCTTGGTTCATTATAGGACACTTCAGGTAGTTTCCTTAGCTGACCTGCGCTTGATGTAGCTACAGGTGGCATTGCTTTTTGGTGCATTAATTACCATTATGCAGGACAATATGTCCAATGTTTTTTGAGCTCCAACTTTGGAGATTGATAGTACCCATAGATTTGTTTTACATCTAGTGTGACAGGATCACCACCACCACCCATGCCTCCCATCTACAGTGTATTATTCTCCATTTATTGTATTATACGGTCTTGATTTTATTTACTTGATATTTTTGTATTATTTATTTTGTGATAATAAAAAGTGGTATATTTTTTATACTTTCTTGTTGGGCATTTCTTGTTGACTTCTAGTATGAAGTTGCAATTGTGGTTATTTCATTGTGCTATGGACCGCAGTTCGGGAGAAAAGTAGGACAGGAGGATTTCTTTTTCGGGACCCATTGAAATGAATGGATCCGCATCCTATCCGCATAATTGTCCGCAATTGCGGAAATGGATGCGGAAAGGATGCGGACACATTATACGAACGTGTGAATGGACCCTTAGACTGTACTCATGCAGTCTTCTCAATGTGGGGTGCCTCTTCCTCTTGGGGGGGGGTGGGGGGTGTAGGAGATACAGGGGACTGTGCGAACGCACAGCTGATATCACCATACCAGTGGGGATTTATCTTGGGCATTGACCCGACAGTCCCAGACCAGATTGTGTATTTAAATCCACTGGGTCTGTCCTTTCCCCATTCAAGGCAGGTGGATTGTGACTGCTGTCATATACCCGCATTAAGAGACACATTAATATACCAGCAGGAGGTTCAACTCACACGCCTCTGCTTTTTCTTCCAGTCCTGACAACGGTCACCACATTACCATCTATTCTGTGCGGTGTGGCTGCATTTTTGCTGATTTTCATGTCTGGACTTAGAGATTAATCACTGCCAGTTGTGAATACCTTCCGTCTTAGTTACAACAATAAAGCATTATTTATTATTTTTGTTTTAACGTCGTCCATAAGCAGTGAAAGTTATTCTATTGTTGAAACATATACATTTCTAGTGTTTATTCCTGTGAGTAGTTTGACATGAACAATCCCTCATGAAGCCAAGCCGATATCACGTTATTTGCTTATTTTCATTGAGGTACTCCAAGATAGCATCTCTTACAAAACCTTCAGTTTACCCACAACAACTTACCGGCCTGTAATTCAGGGCTGACTCCAACTCCTCAATTTTGCCCAACTCCGACTCCCTCATACATGACACATGTTAAGAGATAACTTTAAACAAACTTTGCCTAAATCAATAGTACACGTGTCATGACAAAAAAAGTTGGTAATGTATGTTTTATTAGATATCTTTACTCTGAACTTTCATTATCAGGCTTTTCTCTGGGTACAATTCACTAAGGGCCTGATGTATGAACACTGTCTAGGTCTAAGACTTTCTTTGTTGCCCATAGCAAACAATCAGAGCTTCCCTTTAATTTCTCCAGAGCACCTTATGAAATTAAAGGGGAGCTCTGATTGATTTCTATGGGCAACAAAGAAACTTCTACACCTAGACAGTTTTCATACATAAGGCCCTAGGTGTTTTACATCATACGGCTTCACAGTCTAGAAAGTGAAACTACTAGCAGTGCTAGATAACAAAGGCTTGGCAATGGCTTCTACACCTATAGTACTTTTTCACATGTGTGTTTCTGTATTTCTGAATTTGAGATGTTAGAAAACAGTTTAGAAAAGCCATCAGAGCAGCTAACCTCTTCAAACATGAGCTCAGAGGAAAAGCAAACTAAAACAAAGTATACAGAGAGAACATGCACTGGACACTTTATTTGTGCACAGTTTATTAAAAGTTTAGATACACTAAGAAGTACTTGCCTTAAAGGGGTTTTCTCGGCATGTTGATTCACTGGCTGACAGGCAGTTTGCACTCACTCTGTCTCCTTTAGGCTGTGGGTGGGTCTTGAGTAGTTATTAGCATATATTAACTTACTCTGACAGAGCAGGAGATTGTGATCTCTAGCACAATTCCAGGTAACGCCATGTATCTCAGTCCTCACAACACTTGGACCTTTTGCTTACTGCAGGTAATCACTCGGAGCTCAGTCCCATCATTCCGTGGGGGTGAGATCACTCCTGCTCTCAGCCAATCAGATAACAGTCTTTCTGGTATGCCGGCTACCATAGAAACCTGTGTGCAGTGAGAGACCTGCTGAATTGTCTATAGTTCATGACTAAAGTAAAATCTACTTAACAACGTATTTAGAAAATGTCTCCTTTTAACTCCCTTTATGTTGAAAGCTAATCTTTGTAACTAGTGAGGACACCTCTTAAATCCTGTTTTCTGTAGCAGATCTGAGATGAGTGCAGCCATTCCTTCCCAGTGGCTTTTTCCTCTGATCTGTAGCGGAGGAGCTTTACTACTGAGCATCTACATAAAGGGCAGCACACATTCATCTCAACTAAAAGCTTAGATCAGAAATAGAACAGATATTTATAGGACATTTCATAATTTTCCTAAATTCTTATTAATACATATATTCCTCTGTAAAGCAATTCCTGAAGTCTTCCACCCAAATGCAAGACATCTTTAATATGGCCAGGAAACTGTGCATGCACTTCAGCAGCTCTTACACTGCAAAACAAGCCATCCTTAAGCTGTAAAGGCAGAACAGCGTTCCCCAACATTGCCAGATATGCAACCTTTCCATCCGTTGGAACTCCACCCTCCACACAGTCTATATAAACAAAGTCCGTAAACAATTTCTTGATGATGCAGGCGAGCAGGAGCACTCCCCTGTGTACTAATACAGGAAGGTTGAGTCAGGGACAGGTTCCAGATGGGGTCGCCCCTGTCAAGGCGGGTGCTCCGATTGTGTTAGGCAGGGCCATAATAGGTCCCCTTCCACTTTGTTCTTGTAGGGTGAGCATGTACAGGGACAGATAGTTATGTTCCCTACTCTCTATGTGGAAAATCAGTGAGCTCCTCCCCCTCGAATACCTGGATGACGAATTGACCATCATCGTCCGCGTTCTCCCAATTCTGAGACGTTGCGGGTACATATGAGGTAGTAAGAACATTTAATTATTTGGTTATATACGCTTTTTCACCAAGTGTGTTTATCTGTTTAAAATATTTGGGCTTTAGTGTTTTATGAGTGTACTTAGTAAAAGTTACGTTTTAGTCTCTACTATATATCCATTTCCTCAGTGAGATTTGTAGATTGATATTGGTGAGGATATTAGCCCAACAAATCCATTATCTGTTGGCATTGATTTTGTTCATCTTTTGGATATTTAAACGGATATGGCAGGATTTCTGTCCATGGGCTTCAGTTCAGATGATTGGCTTATTGAAGCAAAGGAAGTATTTTCAGAGAATGACTTTACACAAAAGAGGCACACCTTTTCATTTAGGACCGCATTTAAAGAATTAACTAAGACTTATAAAGAGCAGATAACTTCATGGTGGGAAGTACAGAGCTTGGAGAACTACTTGAAACACAACATTGTCCCAAGAGGGCTAAGGATTCCATTAATTTCAGCAGCCAGATGCAGAAGTTCAAATTTAATGTCCAAATGGGAACAAGAAGCAACTAATAGCTCATTGCGCTTCATTCATCTTCTGCTGGAACAGGAACGCCTCACACTAGACGGTATAAATAATACATTGAAAGAGCAGATCTCCATTACACAAACATTCACGCAAGAGTTTGAATTTAATAACAAAGAAAAGCAACTTCAGACAACATTAGAACATTTTCAATTTCACCTGAAGGAGAGAAAGCACAAATCACATTTATTTGTGATTTAGCAGACTGTAGAGAAAACAGAGCATAGCAGCTAACAACGAGAGACGACCAGCTGCTGAGACAGATATCTCCTCAACTGAGACAGATCACTCAGATTTCGAGAAAGAGTCTTCTAATAAACCTAACAGTAATCCTAGGGTACGTGGCATAGGGCGTAGAGGTTTTAGGGGGAACTCACAATACCGTGACAGTCGTTTTTTAAATCAAACCCAGATTTACCCTTTACGGAACCGTGTGCAACCACCACAGGGACAATCCCAGATCCCAAAACAACCCCCTGTACTAACAACACTGGCCCACAGATAATAAATCTGTCCAAGCGAGTTTTGACATCAGACGAACAGAATATTCTGGAAAAGGGCCTTTCTTTTGTGCCAACAGCTCGTTTTGATTTATTTAGACTCATCGTTGATTTAAATCTTTTTGTTAGGAAACTTAAGTGGCATTAACACTTTTGTAATCAAGAGAAGAAACATGCTGATTTGGGAATACCTAGGGACCTTCTAGCAGATGTACAATTATTGTATGGCCTATCTGCAGAAGAACAAACTGCAGGCAAAGGCCCCTTTACAGTATCAAAAAACAAAAGTGTGAAAATGCCCCTCTCTGGTGACATTAATTGTGTTACATTTTGCTCCTTCTAACTGCACACTGGGTGAAATACAAGCTTTGAATGCCTTAGAAAAAGACATACAAATATTAATAAAGCCCTCTGATAAAGGGGGGAAACTGGTTATTTTAAATTCTAGTGATTATACCATGTGTGAGACCATTTTACTTGACAAAAACTGCTATAAGTTTCTTCCAGGTGATCCTATGAAGAAGTATCAACAAGAACTCAGAGCAATTCTTGACAGAGCTAAACAAAATGAACTGATTAGCTCTAATGAGTATGATTTCATATACCCGGTGTTTCCCCAGATCGCTACATTCTACTGCCTCCCGAAAGTACACAAGGGTCTTACCCCCCTCAAGGGTAGACCTATTGTTTTGGGAGTCAGTAGTTTGAGCCAGAATCTGGGGATCTATATTGACAAAATCTTAGCCCCGTTTGTCACTACTCTACCATCCTACATTCAGGACACGGGGGATCTGCTGAAACAGATTGATGGCATTCAGGTGGACGAAGGCACTATTTTGGCCAGTATCGATGTTGAGGCCTTGTATTCCTCAATAGCGCACGAACTAGGCCTTAAAGCAGTTGAGTTCTTTCTTTCCACCCGAGGGTGTCAATTTCAACCACATAATCAGTTTATTTTGCAGATTTTGGAATTCACTCTTACAAAACAATTTTTCCTTTTTAATAACAAATTCTTCCACCAGCTCAGGGGCACTGCGATGGGGAGTTCTTGTGCCCCATCATATGCAAATTTGTTCCTGGGCTGTGGGAGAGTACTTGCATTTTCAGTGACAACCAGTCTGTAAACGTGAGCCACATCAATTTGTGGCTACGTTTTATAGACAATATTTTTGTGATTTGGAAGGGCTCTTCTGAATCCTTTACCGACTGGGTCACTAGCCTCAACACTAATTCACTTGGCCTTAGATTTACGTCCGAGAGTCATAGTTCACATCTCCCATTTTTGGATGTCATAATTAACAAAAACGACCGGGGTGAGTTATCTACATCCATCTTTAGAAAGCCCACAGCCACTAATTCTTTATTAAGATGGGAGAGCAGTCACCCATTCCCACTAAAGAAAGGGACTCCCCGCGGGCAGTATTTGCACCTTAGGCGCAACTGCTCCGATTAGGATGATTACCTCAAGAAAGCAAGTGAATTACATGACAGGTTTGTGGATAGGGGGTACCCCCCTGGCGTTTTAAAACGGCGTTTAAAAACTCACTGAAGCAGGATCGTACGTCCCTATTGATTCCCAAGAGAGACGCAAACCCAGATAACAAAGGGGTTAATCGTATTATAGCCACCTTTGACGAAGGAGCTAGTGACGTTAAGAAAATAATCACCAAACACTGGGACATCCTTAAAATGGACCCGGAAATTAAGAATGTCATCAGTGAAAGCCCAGCCTCACGTACAGGAGAGGTAGGAGCATTAGGGAGCATTATATACCGCCCATTAGAACTCCTACTTGGCTGCCAGGACCCCCCAATGGCTGCTACAGATGTAGTGGCTGTGTAGCATGCCGCTTCTTACAAACAGGTAAAACATTCAGCAGCAATATGACAGGTAAGACTTATGTCATCAAGGATTACATTAATTGCAAATCAAGAGGCATAATTTATAAAATGACCTGTCGTTGCGGCAGGGAATATGTGGGGAAGATGAGTAGGGAATTATGCTGTCGTGTTGGCGAACATGTAGGCGATGTGACGAATGAGAGAGATACGCCTATTGCCCGCCACATCAACAATGAACATGCAGGCAATTTACAGTCTTTGAGTTTTATGGGGATTGAGCTTGTTTCCCAATCTGCGAGAGGTGGGAACTGGGACAAAAAAATTCTACAGCGTGAGGCCAGGTGGATTTTTTATTTAAAAACCATGCAACCACAGTGACTTAATGAGCAACAACATTTTGGGTGCTTTATCTAATCCTGCTGTACTCCTGTAGCTTCCCTCCTCTTTAAACTGATTCTAATATACCTATATTGATATTTATTATTATCTTATATTATCTTATTTTAGGTTACTGATCTATTTTATATTCATCTTTATTTATGCTCATTACATCAGAATATCAGAGGGAGCATTGCTTTTCCTTGTCTGTGCCCATGGACAGTTCTTCTGCCTATTTAAATCTGCTTTTTATTGGCTATTATGCCTCCACTTTATCCTTGAGGGTTTGAGTTGTATTTTATTACCCTCTTTTTCCTGCCAGCTGTGTTGACGCCCTGTTGCTTAGCAGTGGTGGTGTCTCACACAACTTGACAGGCAGCTCTATCCCGCCCCTTGATCAGGTGACCGGAAGGGACTTGCCGCTAGGCGGAAGCGCGCGATTCGCGCGTGCGTTCCACATGAGCGTGCGGCTGAATTACCGGCACCTGCGGGGTGAGTAGGTTAGCTTTCATAAGGAGGGGTGAGCGCTCTTGCCCTGGTGCCACCCTGCACTGTGGATTATATGTTAGGGGTTACCTTGCCCCTCAGACTGGGTTTTCCCCGTGCTAGCCCGTTTTGGCAGATTATACTGTGTTTAAGGAAGCCACTGCTTTCATTTTCAGCCTATTGTAGCTTTTTGGAGGCCTTGAAAAGTTCTTTAGGGTGACCAGATATGTACATCTTATAGCATACATTGATATGTACACCTAGGCCTTCCCATTGTTTGAACTAGTATAGTATAAAGCGCACCACTGCTTTTTGGCATTATCTCATTAGCCATATTGGTTTACTAATGTGAACAGTGGCACTAAACATGAATGTTTCAGTCAGCGGGGGCCCCGTTTTATAGGTTCCTTTGTTGCAGTGATTAATATTGCTGCTCAAGGGGTACTATACCTCCTATGTCATTTATATAGGAATTGTCCCCCTTTAGGATTTTTGTGGGCGTAGTCTTCTGCAACCAGGACAGCATTTTTACACCTCTATTTTTATACATTTATACTTTTTTGTCATTCTATTGTTTTCTATGTATGTTCCCACTCTTTAACCCCTGAGGAGCCCCAACATTGGGACAAAACATGTCATGTCGGGACTGAGTGAGGGATACTAATACAGGGATAAGGCCACGTCAGGGACAGGTTCCAGACGGGGTTGCCGCTGTCAGGGCGGGTGCTCCGATTTTGTTAGGTAGGGCCATAATAGGTCCCCTTCCACTTTTTTCTTGTAGGGTGAGCATGTACAGGGACAGATAATTATGGTCCCTACTCTCTATCTGGAATACCTTGATGACGAATTGACCATCATCGTCCGCGTTCTCCCAATTCTGAGACGTTGCGGGTACATATGAGGTGGTAAGAACATTTATTTGGTTATATATGCTTTTTCACTATGTGTGTTTATCTATTTAAAATATTTGGGCTTTAGTGTTTTATGAGTGTACTTAGTAAAAGTTACGTTTTAGTCTCTACTATATATCCGTTTCCTCAGTGAGATTTGTAGATTGTTATTGGTGAGGATATTAGCCCAACAAATCCATTATCTGTGGTAAATTATCCACATTGAGATGGTAATCATTATCTAGCAGTGAGTGCGTCTTACACTATCTTCCCACTAACTCCTAGGGAAGGGGGGACATTCAGGGGGTTCAATCTGGGACTCCTACCCTTCATAAACCCAGAACTTCTGAGCGTACCCAGAGCTTCTTTCACCAATTTTATCAGATTTTATACATTTTAATGCCATACATTGCCCGCTTGCTGGACAGGTACTGGCGGAATCTTACCCTCCCTTTGAAAAGTAGCAAAAAAAGAAAAAATATAGTAATAGAAAAGTACTCTCTTCACAAAAAAAAAAACAACTAAAACTTGCGGTGAAAACTAAGCAGACGCGATCAGTATTGGACACTACTGATCAGTGGTTGTAAAAGGCATGTACGCAGATGGTGCATTTGTGCAAAATTCTAAAATGACACGAACTGATATTGAGTATATACTGTATGTATTGTGGGGTTTTAACTCAGTCACTGTTCACACACACAGGCGTTAGGTCAGTCTTCACCACAAGTAGAGTTTATTCCAGCAAAACAACAATAAACATGTCCAAGCTTAGCTTTTCAGCTTTCTTCAGCCGTACACATTGGATAACAAAGTCCCACACACTGGGTTCAGTCCAAGCCGGGTAATAAACAACCGGATCTCACCACTCTCTGGGATCTTTCAGAGTCCAGCTCCAGATACAGCTTGTTCAGCTTGTTTGGTGCTATGTGTCTAGCTTAGATCTGCCCAGCTTTTAACCACACCTTTTGGAAAGACCCTGGATGGAGTACGAGAGTGACCTGTCCCACCCAAACTCTTTGGTCACTCCTAAAACCCAGACCCAAAATCCACCTAAACAAAATTGCCAAGCAACCTAATGTTACTGGCATATTACTTCCCGTGATTTATATCACTTAGTAATACATCCTCAGTGAGACGTACCGACCATTCACGATTCTCCCCTCCAGGTTATTACAATATATATATAAATATATATATATATATATATATACAGTACAGACCAAAAGTTTGGACACACCTTCTCATTCAAAGAGTTTTCTGTATTTTCATGACTATGAAAATTGTAGATTCACACTAAAGGCATTAAAATTATGAATTAACACATGTGGAATTATATACTTAACAAAAAAAGTGTGAAACAACTGAAAATATGTCTTATATTCTAGGTTCTTCAAAGTAGCCACCTTTTGCTTTGATTACTGCTTTGCACACTCTTGATGAGAGTCAAGAGGTAGTCACCTGAAATGGTTTTCACTTCACAGATGTGTCCTGTCAGGTTTAATAAGTGGGATTTCTTGCCTTATAAATGGGGTTGGGACCATGAGTTGTGTTGGGCAGAAGTCAGGTGGATACACAGCTGATAGCCCTACTGAATAGACTGTTAGAATTTGTATTATGGCAAGAAAAAAGCAGCTGAGTAAAGAAAAACGAGTGGCCATCATTACTTTAAGAAATGAAGGTCAGTCAGTCCGAAAAATTGGGAAAACTTTGAAAGTGTCCCCAAGTGCAGTCGCAAAAACCATCAAGCGCTACAAAGAAACTGGCTCACATGAGGACCGCCCCAGGAAAGGAAGACCAAGAGTCACCTCTGCTGCAGAGGATAAGTTCATCCGAATCACCAGCCTCAGAAATTGCAGGTTAACAGCAGCTCAGAATAGAGACCAGGTCAATGCCACACAGAGTTCTAGCAGCAGACACATCTCTACAACAACTGTTAAGAAAAGACTGTGTGCAGCAGGCCTTCATGGTAAAATAGCTGCTAGGAAACCACTGCTAAGGACAGGCAACAAGCAGAAGAGACTTGTTTGGGCTAAGGAACACAAGGAATGGACATTTGACCAGTGGAAATATGTGCTTTGGTCTGATAAGTTTAAATTTGAGATCTTTGGTTACAACCACCGTGTCTTTGTGCGACGCAGAAAAGGTGAACGGATGGACTCTACATGCCTGGTTCCCACCGTGAAGCATGGAGGAGGAGGTGTGATGATGTGGGGGTGCTTTGCTGGTGACACTGTTGGGGATTTATTCAAAATTGAAGGCATACTGAACCAGCATGGCTACCACAGCATCTTGCAGTGGCATGCTATTCCATCCGGTTTGCGTTTAGTTGGACCATCATTTATTTATCAACAGGACAATGACCCCAAACACACCTCCAGGCTGTGTAAGGGCTATTTGACCAAGAAGGAGAGTGAAGGGTTGCTACGCCAGATGACCTGGCCTCCACAGTCACCAGACCGCAGAGTGAAGGCAAAAGGGCCAACAAGTGCTAAGCATCTCTGGGAACTCCTTCAAGACTGTTGGCATGCCATTTCAGGTGACTACCTGTCACGACAGGATCACAGGGAATTGCGAGCCCTGTCTGTACCCCACCTCTGACCCTACCTACTTACAGTATAGGCCCTAGGTAGCCAAACCGTAACTGGGCGACAGTTCCTATACTGTATAAGTGAAGGCAGGGAAGGGAAACACGAGACGAACAACACAGAACAATACAAACACAATATGAGAATAGTCAACAAGCCGAGTCAAAACTAGAGGAGGAGGCAAAATCTATTTTTCTAATCTATTTTTTGACAGAAGGGCTTCCAAAACCTGGACACAAACTGTACACCCCTGTCCGACACGATATTTTCAGGGGCTCCATAAAGTTTGATGATGTGATCAATAAACACGGAAGCCAGAACCTTTGCCGATGGTAATTTGCTTAAAGGAATAAGATGACACATCTTGCTAAATCTATCCACCACAACCAAGATCACGGTCTTACCCTCAGAGCATGGCAGATCGGTGATAAAGTCCATGGACAGGTGGGACCATGGTCTACCAGGTATGGGCAATGGATGTAACTCGCCCATAGGCCGGTCTTGGGAGTTTTTGACCGGGCACAAATGTTACATGCGGACACAAAAGCCTGAACATCTCTGGAAATCGAAGGCCACCAAAAATTCCTGCAAATCAAATCCTTGGTGGCATTGACCCCGGGATGTCCACACAAAACAGAATCATGACACTCACCCAGAAGTCGCAAACGCAATGGTGCAGGCACAAACAAGGGGGTATCAGTGGGAGCAAGATGTTGTCCGGCCAAGATTTCCTCGGTTAAGACAGGTGAGGTGGCAGCTACGAAGATGTCGGCTGGCAAAATAGGCTCAGGAGGGACCTCAGGAGGTTGACATGCCTGAAAGCTCCGTGACAAGGCGTCAGCCTTAACATTCTTGCTTCCGGGCCTAAAGGTAACACAGAAATCAAAACGGGTAAAAAACAAAGCCCACCTTGCCTGTCTGGGATTTAACCTCTTGGCAGATTCAAGGAACATAAGATTCTTATGGTCTGTGAGGACCGTAATACGATGCAATGCCCCCTCCAGAAAATGCCGCCATTCGTCGAATGCCCACTTAATGGCCAACAGTTCCCTATTGCCTATATCATAATTTCTCTCAGCCGGAGAAAATTTGCGATAGAAGAAGGCGCATGGCCTGAGGTTGGATAAGGTGGAAGAGCCCTGAGATAGTACAGCCCCAACACCGTCCTCAGATGCATCCACTTCAACCACAAAAGGCTTATTCTGATCAGGCTGAATCAGTATGGGAGCATTCGTAAAACAAATCTTAAGATCTTCAAAAGCCTTTATGGCAGCCGGGGACCAATTCACCAGATCAGCTCCTTTACGAGTTAGATCCGTGATAGGTTTAACTACTACCGAAAAATTTTTAATAAATTTTCGGTAGAAATTAGCGAAGCCTAGGAAACGTTGGAGCGCCTTCAGAGAAGACGGTCGCACCCAATCCAGAATAGCTTGCACCTTGGTTGGGTCCATCTTGAAAGCGCAAGGAGTAAGAATATACCCCAAAAAGGCCACCTCTTGGGCACCAAATATGCACTTCTCCTTCTTTACAAACAATTTGTTCTCACGTAAGACCTCTAACACCTGTCTAGTGTGAGCAACGTGAGACTCCCAGTCAGCTGAAAAAATTAGAATATCGTCAATGTAGACGATCATGAACCTCCCAATAAAAGGTCTGAAAATGTCGTTTATGAAGTTCTGGAAAACTGCAGGTGCATTACTCAACCCGAAAGGCATTACTAAATACTCATAATGTCCCTCCGTGGTGTTGAAGGCAGTCTTCCACTCGTCACCCTCTCTGATTCTAATAAGGTTGTAAGCCACTTTCAGATCCAATTTAGAGAACCAGCAAGCACCTTGGACCTGGTTCAACAAGTCAGGAATAAGGGGTAAGGGATACCTGTTCTTAACTGTGATCTTGTTAAGTTCCCTATAGTCAATACAAGGTCTCAAACCTCCATCCTTCTTACTGACAAAGAAGAAACCAGCACCCATGGGAGAAACCGAAGGCCGGATATGACCCTTGTCCAGACTCTCCTTGAGGTATTCTCTCATGGACTGACGCTCTGGAGTAGAGAGGTTGTATATATGGCCCTTGGGGTATCTGGATCCTTCCATAATGTCGATGGTACAATCATACTGGCGGTGGGGAGGAAGAAAATCTGTTTCAGACATAGTAAATACATCAATAAAATCCCTGATATATCCTGGCAAGATTACAGACTCGTTAGTAACCCCCAACTGCAACACTGATTTGCAACAGACATTACAGTTAGGCCCCCATTTCTCTAATTCACCTGACGACCAATTGATTACAGGATTATGATCCTGCAACCAAGGTAGACCTAGAATGAGGTCAGCAGGTAAATTCTTTAACACCAAAAAGGAACAGATCTCTACATGATAAATTCCAACAGTAAGAGTTACTTCAGGAGTACAAAACTCCGCTCCTCCACTATTAAGAGGGGTGGAGTCAAGTGCAATAATTTTGAATTACCTCCTTGAGAGGAATCAGAGGGACTCCCAAGGATTGCACAAAATCAAAATCAATAAAGTTACATGCAGATCCAGAATCAATGAAAGTTCTCCCAGACCCCCAGATCTGATCAAAAGAAATGGCAACCGGTAACAAAATTTTCCTTCTTACCACCGCAGGGAGTACCTTGTTTCCAGAGGGAGACCTCCTTGATGGGGGAAGCTTAGGACATTGCTGAAACCAGTGGTTCATCTCAGCGCAATAAAAACAGGCTCCTTTCAGGCGTCTCTGATCCTTCAAGGTAACGCCCAACTGCATAGGCTCCTCCTGGGCCTGGACTGGAGTAGGAGTCTGGGAAGAAACTTCTGGAAAAATGACCACTTGGGGGGGTTGTTGAACGTTCCCTCAGTCTCTCTCTAAACCGACGGTCTAACTTGATAGCTAGAGTCATAGTCGCCTCTAAGGAGTCAGGGGTAGGATAACTAACAAGTAAATCCTTAAGGTGATCTGAAAGCCCCACCCTGAACTGACTTCTCAACGCTGGGTCATTCCAATTGGAGGACACACACCATTTTCTAAACTCAGCACAGTAGTCCTCCACTGGACGGTTCCCCTGCCGGCTGTCTCTAAGCTGAGTCTCTGCAACAGCGGCCAAGTCAGGTTCCTCATACAAAAGTCCTAAAGCCTGGAAAAAGGTTTCCACAGACAGCAGACAGGGAGAGTCAGGCGGTAAAGAAAAGGCCCACTCCTGCGGATCACCCTGCAGCAGGGAAATAATAATCATGACTTGCTGCTGCTCGGGTCCCGAGGAGTGCGGACGAAGCCTAAAGTAAAGTTTACAGCTCTCCTTAAAAGAGCGAAAAGCCTTACGGTCCCCAAAAAATCGATCGGGGGAGTTTAACGTGGGGTTCCAAAGTTGAGTTAGGAACAGCAGAAACAGCAGTAGGCGCAGTCTGCAGCTGTTCCTGGTGTTGGAGCCTCTTGGCCAGGTCTTGGATTACTTGCGTCATGCCCTGTACCTGGTCCGTGAGTGCTCGCAACTGCTCCATATGGTACGGGCCTGTTATTTTGTCACGACAGGAACACAGGGAATTGTGAGCCCTGTCTGTACCCCACCTCTGACCCTACCTACTTACAGTATAGGCCCTAGGTAGCCAAACCGTAACTGGGCGACAGTTCCTATACTGTATAAGTGAAGGCAGGGAAGGGAAACACGAGACGAACAACACAGAACAATACAAACACAATATGAGAATAGTCAACAAGCCGAGTCAAACCTGGAGGGAACGTCAAAACTAGAGGAGGAGGCAAAATCGAAGTCGAGGTCAGAAAGCCGGGAGTCAGGAAAACCAGAATATCTCTCAGGGAATAAACACAAGCACTGCACCAGAAAAACTAATAACAGGCAATGTGAAAAGGCAGTTGCCATCTTTAAATAGCCCGCCCAGGATCATGTGATATGGCCAGCATCACATGACCTGAGGCGGAGCAAGCTGTCAAAACAATGCAAAGTAGCCATGTGGTGTGATCAGCACCACATGGCTAAAAACCCAACAGACAAATTAACTGATGAAGTGCTGGCTGACCAGACCAGCACTTCAATTCCCTACTGCTCGTCTCTAGGGGGGCGGAGAGGTCCGGCGGCGCTGCGCGGAGGGAGCACGTCGCCGGCCTCCCGTGACACTGTCTCTTGAAGCTCATCAAGAGAATGCCAACAGTGTGCAAAGCAGTAATCAAAGCAAAAGGTGGCTACTTTGAAGAACCTAGAATATAAGACATATTTTCAGTTGTTTCACACTTTTTTGTTAAGTATTTAATCCCACATGTGTAAATTCATAGTTTTGATGCCTTCAGTGTGAATCTACAATTTTCATAGTCATGAAAATACAGAAAACTCTTTGGATGACAAGGTGTGTCCAAACTTTTGGTCTGTACTGTATATATATATATATATATATATATATATATATACATATAATATTTTGTTATATGTTATACATATAACATTTTAAATTTTTGGTGAAGAATCAAGTGGTGAAGTGAAACGAAATGTATTGGATCATTTAAACTTTTTTTGTAATAATAAAACTGAAAAGTGGGGTGTGCAAAATTATTTTGGTCCCCTTGCATTAATACTTTGTTGCACCACCTTTTGCTGTGATTACAGCTGCAAGTCACTTGGGGTATGTCTCTATCAGTTTTGCACATCTAGAGACTGAAATTCTTGCCCTTTCTTCCCTTCAAAACAGCTCAAGCTCTTTGAGGTTGGATGGAGAGCGTTTGTGAACAGCAGTTTTCAGCTCTTTCCACATATTCTCATAAATCTCCGTCCAAGTCTCAGGTCTTTTGCAGACTCTAACAGGTTTTCATCCAGCATGGTCCTGTGTTTGGCTCCATCCATCTTCCCATCAATTTTAACCATCTTCCCTGTCCCTGCTGATGAAAAGCAGGCCCAAACCATGATGCTGCCACCACTATGTT